>SJYA01013520.1:0-10979 GCA_006410615.1 Neotragus moschatus
TGGCTTGCAGTCCATGGGGTTGCTAAGAGTCGGACACGGCTGAGCAACTTCACTTTGACTTTTCATGTTCATGCATTGGAGAAGGAAATGGCAACCCACTCCAGTGTTCTTGCCTGGAGAATCCCAGGGACAGGGGACTCCTGCCCTTTATGGGGTTACACAGAGTCAGACATGACTGAAGTGACTTAGCAGCAGCAGTGATCCATGTAATCAGTTTGGTTAGTTTTCTGTGACTATGGTTTTTATTCTATCTGTCCTCTGATGGATAAGAGGCTTGTGGAAGCTTCCCCATGGCAGGACGGGCCATGGGGGAATCAGAGTCTTTTTCTGATGGGCAGGGCCATACTCAGTAAATCTTTAATCCAATCTTCTATTGTTGGGTAGGGCTGTGCTCTCTTCCTGTCATTTGGCCTGTGGCCGATGTATGGTAGGGGTAAGGGCCACCTCTTTCAAAAGGACTTCTCGCATCATGCTGTGGCTACTAGGACTGTTGTACTTGGTGCCCTTGACTCTGTGGCAGGCCACTGTTGACCCACGCCTCCACTGGAGACTTCTGGACACTCACAGGTGAGTCTGGCTCAGTAAGCTGTCCCTCACTGTCAGATATTTCAGTCTTTCCACTTTTTGCCATGATAAACTATTCTGTGATAAAAATTCTTGGAAGCTAAAGTTTTACACACATCCATTGGTATTTCTTTGGGATACAGGATGACAAGCATCACTGGTAGATCAAAGGACATTCTACTGTGAAGGTCATTGCTATATTTTAAGACTGCCCTACAAAGAAGGGATCCAATTTAAAGGTCACAGGTCCATCTGCATAGGCATTTTACATTTATCTGAAATCCTTGCCACTTTGCAAATGCTTTAATTTAAACATTGTGAATATATTCACATCTGTTGGCTGCATGTGTGAGAGAGAAAGAATTGCTTCATATACATAGCTTGTGTGTCCCTTCCCCAGGCCTATTACTGTTTTCTTAATTTATTTTAAAACATTCCTTTATCCATTAAGGAAGTCAACTCTGTACTGCAGATACTGAAAATGTTTTCCCCATTTTTTAATATGATTTATATTATTACTTAGAATAACTTTCATGCAAAGAAATTAAAAACTCATGTAGCAAAGCAGGAAAGCCTTTCCCTCTGATGTTGCTCTTTTTAAACCCAAACATCCTTTTCCCCTGCAACACAGAAAAGGGGTGATTATTTGTCATTATTCTAAGAACAACTCTCATGACACTCACCTTGACCTACCCTCTCTGGAAAACATACTCAATAACTTCTTGTACCTTATGTGAATATGATTTTGCATGTTTTTACATGCCTTTATCACATGGTTCATAATGTGAATTTTAAAGAAACCAAGCTTCAAATTTCTTCGAATAATGACCGATTACTATCAAATCTAAACATACTACTTGGCTCAGGCTACCGTAACTATGACTACACACTGGGTGATGCACACAGCAAAAATTAGTTTTCTCACAGCTCTAGAGGCTAGAGTCTGAGATCAAGGTGTGAGCAGGGTTGGTTTCTCCGGAGACCCCTCTCCTCTACTTGTAGGTGGACTTCTGAAGTCTTCACATCTTTTCCTCCCTCTGGTGGTCTGTGCCTTAATAGCCTCTTATAAGGATGCCAGTTGTACTGGACTAGTCCCCACCTTAATGACCTCATTTAACCTTAGAAACCTCTTTAAAAACTCTATCAAAAAACATTCAAAAGACAAAGATCATGGCATCTGGTCCCATCACTTCATGGCAAGTATATGGGAAACAATAGAAACAGTGAGAGACTTTATTTCCTTGGGCATCAAAATCACTGCAGATGGTGACTGCAGTCATGAAATTCAAAGACGCTTGTTTCTTGGAAAAAAAAAAAACAACAAACAAGTATGACCAACCTAGACAGTATATCAAAAGCAGAGACATTACTTTACTGACAAAGATCTGTCTAGTCAAAGTCATGGTTTTTCCAGTAGTCATGTATGGATGTGAGAGTTGGACTATAAAGAAAGCTGAGCTCCAAAGAATTCATGCTTTGGAACTGTGGTGTTGGAGAAGACTCTCAAGAGCCCCTTGGACGGCAAGAAGATCCAACCAGTCCCTCCTAAACGAAATCAGTCCTGAATATTCACTGGAAGGACTTATGCTAAAGCTGAAACTCCAATATTTTGGCCACCTGATGCAAAGAACTGACTCACTGGAAAAGACCCTGATGCTGGGAAAGATTGAAGGCAGGAGGAGAAGAGGACAACCAAGGATGAGATGGTTGGAAGGCATCACCGACTGGATGGACGTGAGTTTGAGTAAGCTCCAGGAGTTGGTGACGCACAGGGAAGCCTGGCGTGCTGCCGCCATGGGGTCACTAAGAGTTGGACATAACTGAGCGACTGAACTAAACTGACAGATCCTATCTCCTATCTCAGTCACATTCTGAGCACTAGGGATTAGGGCTTCAATATATGAATTTGGGTGAGGAGGTGGCATGATTCAGTCCAAAGCACTAATTAATATAATCATTATTATAGGAGAATAAGTTAAATAAAAAACTCCACAGCCCATAAATAACCTGGTCAATTATTCAAACAAACTACATTCTTCTTGGAAATTAAACAAGACTCCAAATCCTGTAACATAATACTCAAAATGTCTAAGAATCAATCCCAAATTTGTAAGGTCCAGGAAAATCTCAACTCACAAGTAAAAGGAAAATCAACAATTACTAACCCTGATATGTCACAGATGTTAAAATCACCAAAGACTTTAAAACGGCTGTTTTAGCAACCTCCAAGAAGCATGGGCAAGCACTTTGGAAATAAAAGCAATAACAGCAAGTCGAAGGAAAGAAACAGATGACACATGGCAGAGTGAAATGGAGGTTTCGTGTGTGAATAACACAACAGCTTTTAAATCTGAAGTTTAAACTACTACTGTGACCTCATTTTAGAATCTTACTCATAGGTTCAGGTTGACAGGCCACAGTTCCCAGGGGACACTCCAGGACAGCCTCTGTGGACGGACTTTTAGAGGGAAAGAATAGCAGTGACGCAGCTCTGAAAAGGGTATTTGTAATGTTTACTTTGACTAACTATGAAGAATAGGCTTCATATTAGGTGTTCTTGAGTGACCTGGAAGCCAATGGTTCATCAATCAAATGGCCACTTCACACAGCTCCAGCAACTCCAGTGTTTCCCAGAAAATTCAGAAATTGAAAAAAAAAAAAAATAGGGTCATCTTCTCTTTCAGTTAAAAATCCAACAATAAGGCAGGGTCATCCTTTTAAATGCAGTGAAGAAAATACTGAGCAACGTTATTTTCCATAGATGGAAACTAAGATTTCAATTCCATAAAAGAAAATGACTCACATAATCCACATATTCCAAAGTGCAAGTTTTTGCTTCTGGGTTCTGTGATAAACCTCTAGTTACACATCAGCTGAGAATATTTCTGGTAGGACCAACTATCAAAGAATAAACAAAAAGACTGTCTTGGGGACCCTGTGAGACTGAAGACTGAGGACTTAATAATGAAAGAACATGTACCATGCTTGGTTCTCAGTCACTTCAGTTGTGTCCAACTCTTTACAAGCCCGTGGACTGTAGCTCCCCAGGCTCCCTCGTCCCTGGGATTCTCCAGGCAAGAACACTGGAGTGGGTTGCCATTTCCTTCTCCAATGCATGAAAATGAAAAGTGAAAGTGAAGTCGCTCAGTCATGTCCAACTCTTAGTGACCCCACGGATTGCAGCCTACCAGGCTCCTCTGTCCATGGGATTTTCCAGGCAAGAGTACTGGAGTGGGTCGCCAGTGTCTTCTCCAATAGTCAAGGACAAATGTCTGCTGCCCTATTGACACAATTGTTTAACACAAAATAAATAACATCACAGCATTATTACCATGAAGCTAAGCTGAAATAATATTCTAATTATTATCAATATAATGAAAATTTAAAAGAAAGTTTCAGGAAGCCATAGTCTAGGAGAAAGGGTGAAATTCTATATGGCAGGGCTTTTAAATACTTATATATTCCTGCGTGGTTTTATTTTTTACTCCTAAATATAAGTTTTTGTTTTAATGTCTTGGCTGATCCCTGGGTTAGGAAGATCCCCTGGAGGAGGGCATGGCAACAGACTCCAGTATTCTTGCCGGGAGAATCCAATGGAGAGAGGAACCTGGCGGGCTACAGTCCATGGGGACACAAAGAGTTGGGCGTGACTGAAGCAATTTAGCATGCATGCTTGCTCCTTCTCTTACATAGCTAGGTATTGCTTCTGTATTATCTTTTTCTTCTGCATTTCTTTTTCAACTCACCTTCGGTTTTGGCCCCCACTTGGTTGCTTCTACTCATGTTTCAAAGCACTGGTTTATCCACTCATGATACACTGAATTGGGAAGGAATGTCCAGTCTACGTTTCCTAGTCTCACAGAAGTCTAAACTACAATGGATACATCAGAAGCTGCAGCAAAGTCATGTTCTGTTAAACTATAGGTATTACAACAGTATTACGAAACAGAAAATATTTAAGCTGGCCCATTTAAGCTTCCTATGATGAACTGTAATCCATAGGTCAGTTGTCCTAGTCACAAAGTCAAGGAACCACCAGGTTTGACCCATGTTTCTCTGTGTTTTCATTTTGTCTCTGAAAAATGTATGGCTGCCAGACACTGAGGTCACAGATGCTCAACAAATCACTAATTCACTCTGCCTTGCAGTATGATCTTTAGAGAAAAGCTTAAATATTTAATATTTAAGAGAAACCAGACAGGTATATCTACAGGAATGAAAAGGTTGTATGACCTTAAGCAAGTCACTTAATTAACTTCCTCTTTTATAAAATTGAGGAGATCTAGTCAGAAGATACCCAAGGATCCTTACATTTCCACGATTGTTAATTGTTCTATTGGTATTCACCTGCGGAGAATTTATCTTCAAATGAGAATGAACGTTTCTGAACTTCTGTGAATAGAAGCCTAAAGAGCAAGGGTAAATTGAGATTTCATTCTCAGTAGCCTTGCTTTGGGCATTAGCAACAATCTTTGTTTCTCCGAAAGCAGATAACCCATCTTTCTTTTCTTCTGCAACCTGAACAGTTTACTCTTTCAACCACGAGCTTATTACCTGGGGAACCAAAGCCACCTTAGAGACAGCAGCTCAGTAACAACTGGGCCAGAAGTTACATAGATAAATGAGATATGAATACCACTCTTCAAATATTTTCTATTCCAAGAAACTTGGAGATGAAGGAAAGGAGGGATGTTAGAGAGTCAGTTAAGTGAAGTCACCTGGTAGCAGAAACCTCACTATCCCCTGGGCGGGAACTGTGGCATGGCTGGATGGGAGACATTTACATATACATTCCAGGACTCTAGGATTATGTCCTTGAATGGTTTATAATTCAGTTCAGTTTAGTTCAGTCGCTCAGTCGTGTCCGACTCTTTGCGATCCCATGAATCGCAGCACGCCAGGCCTCCCTGTCTATCACCAACTCCCGGAGTTCACTCAGACTCATGCCCATCGAGTCAGTGATGCCATCCAGTCCTGTCGTCCCCTTCTCCTCCTGCCCCGGCTCTTAAGTGCAGGCGGCAGCTGCGAGTGGCGCTCTTAAGCGCTGGTGGCCAAGAGGAGCCACCCTGCATCCGAGGTCAGGGGCGACGGCCGGGAGGAGCCACCCCAGCCCAGGGGCGGCAGCTGGGAGGAGCCACCCTAAGCCTGAGACCAGAGGCGGTGCCCGAGGCCAGGGGTGGTGGCTGGGAGGAACAACCCAACCTCCAAGGAGCTGTGGCTGCACAGGCGCAGGAAGGCCTAGAAGAGCTATCCCACATTGAAGGTCAGGAAGGGCGATGGTGTGGAGACACCCCTCATCCAAGGTAAGGAGCAGCGGCTGCACTTTGCTGGAGCAGCTGTGAAGACATACCCCACGCCCAAGGTTTATATTTAGTGTGTCTTTTTATTGTTGCTGTTCCTGTTTAGTCACTAAGTCTTATCTGGCTCTTTTGCAACCTCATGAACCATAAGTGCCAAGCTCCTCTGTCCATGGGATTTCCCAGGCAAGAATAATGGAGTGAACTCCCATTGCCTCTTCAAGAGGATCTTCCTGACCCAGGGACTGAATCCCCATCTCCTGGACTGACTGACAGGCAGATTCTTTACCACTGAGCCACCTGGGAAGCCCAATTGTGTCAATGAAAGTGAAGTCACTCAGTTGTGGCCAACTCTGCGATCCCATGGGCTGTGGCCCACCAGGCTCCTCTGTCCATGGGATAGTCCAGGCAAGAATACTGGAGTGGGTTGCCATTTTCTCCTCCAGGGTATCTTCCCAACCCAGGGACCAAACCTGGGTCTCCTGCATTGCACGTGGACTCCTTACCGTCTAAGCCACCAGGGAAGTAACTGTGTTTTTAGTGCCCACTATTGAAGAGCAATTTACTTGTCCTAGACGACATATGTTTTTAATGATATGGCCCAAGACCTTTTCAACCATCATCTGTAGGACCTCACCTTCACACCCAAGGCAGGTCAAACCATCTGGAGCAGGTGTAGGTTCAAGGAACATAGCTGACCCTTAGATCTTGGTGCTTGTGTGTGTGGTGACCTCAGCCTTCCAGACTCAGGTCTGTGATGTCCTCATATCTGGAGCCACACACTGCCTCCCACTCACCCTGGGCCTGGAGGAGCTCTCCTGGGGGCAGCCTGGCACTCACCATATTGAACCGGGACTGCCTGTTCCGACATCCACACCTCCAACAGGGCATATGGCCCTGGGGTGACACACTCTGGTCTATAACTATTAAGCAGGAGCCTCTTAATGCAAAGTAGCTTATGTTTTAGTAGAACATTTACTGAGCAGTCAAAGCTCTGTCCTAAGCATTAGTCTGTTTGACAACCAGCCAATGAATAGACACGGCAGGTTTTATTGCCTCAGTTTAACTTGAAAGGATGGGAACTCTACAGATGTCAACTTAGTCTCACGGTTGGCCCACTAAATCGTGGCTGAAGAAATAAGAAAAATGCATTCCTCACACACAAAAGGAAGCTACACAGCTGGACAAAATATGACACTTTCTAGAACAGCTGCCAATTGAAGAAAATGAAGTAAAAGTTCACCTAGATCATGAGCTAAGCAGGGAGACGGGCTGGTGAATATTCTTTGATTTCATTAGAGAACCCTGACGTTCCCTATTTTATCTCCAAGAAGGAAAAATATTACAGCTCTGGCAGCGGCATCAAACACAGGCCTTTCTGGTAAAGAATTCTCAGTCCTGGTAGGAGCAAAACATGGTTATGCATCAAATTGATCTTAGAATTTGTCTTCAGCCCCAGTGAGAAGTTCACCATAACACCATAGTACATCTCCGGGAGTGGGACCAGGCACTGAGATAACATAATTTCCATAAACTAAGAAAAATGACTTAAGTCAGGGCTGTCAAGATGCTAATTATTGTACCATCCCTAAGGATGACACTACTTAGTTATTAACTTTCTTTTAAATGATCTTGTTATAGACGCAATGGTTGGGCTTCCCCGGTAGCTCAGCTGGTAAAGAACCTGCCTGCGATGCAGAAGACCCCAGTCCAATTCCTAGGTTGGGAAGATCCACTGGAGAAGGGTAGGGTACCCGCTACAGTATTCTTGGGCTTCCCTTGTGGCTCAGATGTTAAAGAATCCGCCTGCAATGTGGCAGACCTGGGTTCGATCCCTGGATTGGGAAGATCCCCTGGAGAAGGGAACAGTCACCCACTCCAATATTTTTGCCTGGAGAATTCCATGGACTGTATAGTCCCTGGGGTCACAAAGAGTTGGACACAACTGAGAGACTTTCACTTTTTTTTCATAAATTTAATAATGAGGGCTTTCCAGGTGGCTCAGTGGTAAAGAATCCACCTGCCAATGCAAGAGATCCGGGTTCAATCCCTAGATCAGGAAGATCCCCTGAAGAAGGGAATCTCAACTCACTCCAGTAATCTTGCCTGGAAAATCCCATGGACAGAGGAGCCTGGCTGGCTCCATCCATAGGGTAGCAGAACAGTCGGACACAATGTAATGACTGAGCACGCACACAGACTTAATGAAGAGCTATGCCCACTCCAGGGCTCTTGCCTGGAACCCCAGGGACGCGGGAGCCTGGTGGGCTGCCATCTATGGGGTTGCAGAGTCGGACACGACTGAAGTGACTCAGCAGCAGCAGTGCCTATGATTTAATGCCTATGATTAAAATGAGAGGCTCAAGGGTCTAAGTTCAGAGTCTGAGTTATAGAAAACACTTAATATATTAACATTAAAAATAAAATTACCATGATACTGTAGAAATGAAAATCAGTAACAAAATCAGTGGTTCTGGGGGAATGCGTATTAATGAAAAGAAAACTTTACTTGGATTTTGGGCTCTCAGCACAAACTACATTAAGTTCCAAATGGGCAAGAGGTGAAGTATTTTAAAAATCAGACCACAAAACGTTAGAAACCAAATCAAGAATGTTCTTCTCTTAAAGCAACAGAATCAGTTATAGTGGAAAAGGTGGGAAAAGGGAGAGAAGGCAACTCTGCTTTTGATGGAGATTTCACATCCAAGGTTTTCTGAGAGGTGAGTCCAGGTCAGTCAGTCAGTTCAGTCGTGTCTGACTCTTTGCGACCCCATGAATCGCAGCACGCCAGGCCTCCCTGTCCATCACCAACTCCCGGAGTTCACTCAGACTCACGGCCATCGAGTCAGTGATGCCATCCAGCCATCTCATCCTCAGTCGTCCCATTCTCCTCCTGCCCCCAATCCCTCCCAGCATCAGATGTTCAGTTTTGTTTCCGTGGCCTGATAGAGTGAATTATATTGATATGTACTCGTCAAAGTATATGCAGGCTGATTAAATACAGGAGTGAAGCAATTATATAAACATAAGATAAGTCAGTACAATGAATATCAACAAAACTAAGATGAAAGGAAAAATTAGGAAACACCAAAGATAAACCTGACTGGTGAGGTCAAATATCTACATAAAGCCCTGGACTTCATTAACAAAACCACGTCCCTAAGAGGCAAGAAGCTCCAGGTTTACACAATATAAACTCTAAAGAGTTTAGTGCTTCTTAGGGAAGAAAAAAGTGAGTTTCATTAGCAATTAAAGTAAAAAAGGACACAATTTCCTAAGGTATCACTCATCATCCATATCACTTAAAATAAAAACAAGGAAATGCCAAAATCAATGGCAGACAAAGTTGTTGTGCTTGAAAAAACAGAAATCAGGAAGAGTTTTGTGAGATAATCCTATTTGTTCCAAAGCAATAATTCAAAGGACTATAAACAGCACAACTACTCCTGAAATCCAAAGATGGTACACTGGCAGTACTTTTAAAGTTCAAAGGCTGCAATAATAAACATGGCAAGTGTAAACCCTTTACACACATAAATTTATCTAAATCTTTACCTGAAAAATGGAGGAAAATTATCTGTATAGCCCTAGGAAAGTGCTATGGCAACAGATGGATCTAGACTGAAAAGAATCTCCCAAATTTATTTAAGAATTTTTTCTTTCTGATGTGGACCATTTCTTAAAGTCTTTATTGAATTTGTAACAGTATTGCTCCTGTTTTATATTTTGTATTTTGGGGGCCCCACAGGCATGTGAGATCTCAGCTCCCCAACCAGGGGCTGAACCCACATCTCCTGCACTGGAAGGTAAAGTCTTAGCCACTGGACGTCCAGGGAACTCCCATCCCAAACTCAAACACTGGCTTTATGATAGAACTGTTCATGTAATCTATTTACAATTATTTAAATATAAATTTCACCAAATACTACTAAGTCTGATAAATACATTCTTAAAATAATAAACTCTAATGAAAAGTTGTTAGAAAGTTCATTTTCTAATGAAAAAGTAGACTTGGGTGTTTAGTCACTCAATTGTGTCTGGGTCTCTGTGACGCTATGGACTGTAGCCCACCAGGCTCCTCTTTCCATGGGATTTTCCAGGCAAGAATAGTGGAATGGGTTGCTATGCCCCTCTCCAGGGGGTCTTCCTGACCCAGGGATCAAACCCGCATTTACTGGGTCACCAGCATTGGGAGGCGGATTCTTTACCACCTGGGAAGTCACTGTAGGCTTAGTCACTTTAATGTTATTTCAGATCAAAAATACAACGCTTGCATCCTGACATTGATACTTTGCCACTTCACTGGCAAAATCCTAGAACATTAGATGAGGTCATGTAGTGACCAGTTCCCCCATTTTGCCATTGAGGAGCCTGAGTTTCACAGTGTGACGCCTCTAGCCCCTGACCAGGGAGAACGGTCCCTCCGGCCAGCGTGTCAGGATGCACCGAGGCTCTGCTGAGCTGTCGATTTCTTTGCAAAGTGGCGTTCAGGTCTTCAGAGTCACAGAGGAAGAGGAAAAGGCCCTCTGGGATGTCTTGTGGCTGCTGAGAACAGCCTCGTTTCCTCTTCCGCTGCTGGGGGAGCGGCCTCGCGAATGACGATTTGCCACCGCCCGCAGGGGGCGTGGACCCACCCTGGCTAACTTCCTCCCTGAACTCAGATTCTCCTCCCTTGGGGTGCGCTGTGCCAATGCTTCCCTCATTCCAGGAGAAAAATCGTTGCAGGATACTTGGGCTCATCATTAGACACAGAAGAAGTGTCCAGATTTATTTTTTCTCTTGTTTGAAGAAAGCTAAGCAGGGCTTTTCAAAGCATTTTTTCCTAAGAACTGAGGGTGTTAATAAGCATTAAATGGGAACAGTTTCCAAGATTAACTACATTTGGGACAGCTGGACAGATGCTCTGAGCTGTTCATCTTCAACTGGTGATGGGGTTTATTTCACAGGAGGGCAGACAGTGTGGAGCCATCCATGTGGGAATGAGACACTTCTCTCTGGGGAGCATCATGGAAACTCACACATGAAGGGGTGTGGGAAGACATTTGAGAGATGCTAGCCTATTTCATGGGCTTCCCAGGTGGCTCCACTGGTAAAGAAACCACCTGTCAATGCAGGAGA
>SJYA01013521.1:8817-20592 GCA_006410615.1 Neotragus moschatus
TGAAGTTGTTTTTATCATACATTCACTTAGGTCAGTAATAATTCTTGCCTTCTTCTGAACGCCTTCTATTTATCATCTATACCTTTTTAAATTTAAATTTTCATTAGTTACTAATCCAAAATAAAGAGTATCTTACAATAAACCCTATTACTGTTTCAACAGTTAGCGAAATACAATCAGGCTTGCTTCATTGGCATTTCTCTTATATTTTCCCCCTATACTTTCTTTATATTCTCAGTATATTTTAAGATATTTTTTGATGTGGACAAATTTTTAAAGTCTGTATTGAATTTATTACAATATTGCTTTTGTTATATATATATATATATATTTTTTATGGTTGTGAGGCATATGGGAATCTTGGCTCCCCAACCAGAGATCGAAACTACACCTCTTACATTGGAAAGTGAAGTCAAGCAGTGGGACCACCAGGGAAGTCCTCCCATATTTTCTTATTTAATTCTCTCAGTGAGAATTGCTAGCTCCATTTAGCACAGGAAAATGAAGTTCTGTTCTGAGGGACTGAAGAATACCTGGTTACATAGTGGGGTAATACATGGAAAAGCCAGCACTGAACAAAAGTTTGAATAACATCAGTGTCATAGCCTATACCGATTCTTAGCAAAGGTATCAGATGTATGACGATCTTGTAGTGATTTACCAATGCCTTGAATGAATCAAGAAATCAATTGGCTAATATTTTTCCATCTCGAGGACTTTCCTGGTGGCTCATATGGATAAGCATCAGCCTACAATGTGGGAGACCCAGATTCAATCCCTGGGTCAGGAAGATCCTCAGAGAAGGAAATGGCAACCCACTCCAGTACTCTTGCCTAGAAAATCCCATGGATGGAGGAGCCTGGTAGGCTACAGTACATGGGGTCGCAAAGAGTCGGATATGACTGATTGACCTCACTTGTTTCATCTCTGACTTTACACCTACACTGTACTAGCTATAGTAATGGAAAAAATTAAAAAGAAAATTCATTAGAAATTGGATCTCTCAATGACAGTAATTTTTAAACTTTATTGATGAGAATTTAAATATTATAAAATTTATTATTTCAAGCATAGTATTCAATGGGTTTTAGTGTATTTACAGAATTGTACTGCCATCATTTTCATTCATCTTTAACTGTTTAAATCTGCCTTATCCTCAGTGCCTAAAACCAGTGCCTGATATTATGCATTCAATAAATGTTTGTTGACAACATGATATTATACATAGAAAATACTAAAGATGCCACCAAAAAACTACTAGAGCTAATCAATGAACTTGGTAAAGTTTCAAGATACAAAATTTACACAGAGAACTCTGTTGTACTCCTCCTATACACTAACAACAGAAGACCAGGAAAAGAAATCAGTAAATGAATCCCATTTACCATTGCAACAAAAGGAAGAAAATGCCTAGGGACAAACCTATCTAAGCAGGCAAAAGACCTGTAGGCAGAAAACTATAAGCTATTGATGAAAGATAACAAAAATGACACAAAAAGGTGGAGAGATATACGTTTATCTTGGATTGGAAGNGAATCCCATTTACCATTGCAACAAAAGGAAGAAAATGCCTAGGGACAAACCTATCTAAGCAGGCAAAAGACCTGTAGGCAGAAAACTATAAGCTATTGATGAAAGATAACAAAAATGACACAAAAAGGTGGAGAGATATACGTTTATCTTGGATTGGAAGAATCAATGTTGTACAAATGACTACTACCCAAAGCAATCTACAGATTCAATGCAATCTCAAACTACCAATGGCATTTTTAGCAGAAATAGAACAGAAAATTTTGCAATTTGTAGGGAAATTCAAAAGACCCCAAACAAGCAAAGCAATCTTGAGAAAGTAAAATGGAGTTGGAGGAATCAGCTTCCCTAACTTCAAACTGTACCATAATATAAAGCTACTGGCACAAAAACAGAAATGTAGACCAGTGGAACAGGAGAGAAAGCCCATAGATAAACCCACACACACCCAGGGTCATCTAATCTATGACAAAGGACACAGGACTGTACACTTGAGAAAAGATAATAATTGGTGCTAGGAAAATGGCACAAATACATGTAAAAGAATGAGATTAGAACACTCCCTAATTCCCTGATTTGTCTGAGGATGCTTTACAAATAGCTGAGGAGAGAAGAGAAACAAAGGCAAGGGAGAAAGGCAAAGATATTCCCAAATGAATGAAGAGTTCCAGAGAATGGAAAGGAGGAAAAAATAAATCCTTCTTAAATGAATAGTGCAAAGATATCGAGCCAAACAATAAGATGGAAAAGACTAGAGATCTCTTCAAGAAAATTGGAGAGATTAAGGGAAAGTGTCATGCAAGCATGGCAGGATAAAGGACAGAAATGGTAAGGCCCTAACAGAAGCAGAAGAGATTAAGAAGAGATGGCAAGAATATACAGGAGAACTATAAAAATAAGATTATAATAACCTGGTTGATCATGATGGTGTTGCTGCTCACCCAGAGCCAGATATCCTGGAGTGTGAAGTCAAGTGGGCTTTAGAAAGCATCACTGTGAACAACGCTGGTGGAGGTGATGGAATTCCAGCTGAGCTATTCAAATCTTAAAAGATGATGAAAGTGCTTAAGTGAAAGTGCTGCACTTAATATGCCAGCAAATTTGGAAAACTCAGCAGTGGCCACAGGACTGGAAAAGGTCACTTTTCATTCCAATCCCAAAGAAGGGCAGTTCCAAAGAATATTCAAAATACCATACAATTCCTCTAATTTCACATGCTAGCAAGTTTATGCTCAAAATCTTTCAAGGTAGGCTTCAGCAGTATGTGAACAAATAACTTCCAGAGGTACAAGCTGGAGTTAGAAAAGGCAGAGGAATCAGAGATAAAATTGCCAACATTTGTTGGATCATGGAGAAAGCAAGAAAATTCCAGAAAAACATCTACTTCTGCTTCATTGACTACGCTAAAACCTTTGACTGTGTGGCTCACAACACCAGATGGCTTTATATGTCTTGTGAGAAACCAGTAAGCAGGTCAAGTAGCAAAAGTTAGAATTGGACATGGAACAACTGACTGGGTCATATTTCTCCAAAGAAGAGAAACACAGGGATTTAACCTGTGTCTCCTACATTGGCAGGTTTATTCTTTACCACTGAGCCACCCTACGGATGGCCAACAAGCACATGGAAAGAAGCTCAACAGCACTAATTATTAGAGAAAGTCAAAGCTACAATGAAGTATCGCCTCATGATGATCCAAATTTGTTGTTCAGTCACTCAGTCGTGTCCAATTCTTTGTCTGGCCATCAACAGCAGCACTCCAGAATTCCCTGTCCTTCAGTATCTCCCGGAATTTGCTCAAACTCATGTCCATTGTGTTGGTGACACCATTCAAACCATTCAACCATCTCATCCTCTGTGACCTCCCTCTTCTTCTCAATCTTCTCCAAATTCAAGGTCCTTTCCAATGAGTCAGTCCTTCTTATCAGGTGGCCAAAGTATTGGCGCTTCAGCTTCAGTATCAGTCCTTCCAATGAATATTCAGGGTTGATTTCTTTTAGGAGTGACTGACTTGATCTCTTCACTATCCAAGTGATTCTCAAGAATCATCTCCAGCACCACAGTTTGAAAGCATCAATTCTCTAGCACTCAGCCTTCTTTATGGCCCAACTCTCACATCTCTACATGACAACTGGGAAAACCATAGCTTTGACTAGGTGGACATTTGTTGGCAAAGTGATGTCTCTGCTTTTTAATATGCTGTCTAGGTTGGTCATAGCTTTTCTTTCAAGCAGGAAGCTTGAAATTTCAAGCTTTAATTTCATGGCTGTAATCTCTGTCCACAGTGATTTTGGAGCCCAAGAAAATAAAGTTAGTCACTGTTTCCATATTTCCCCCCATCTATTTGCCTTGATGGTGAAGAACAAGGACGCGGACACCTGCCTTTCTGTAGTCCATGGGGTTGCAAAGAGTTGGACAAGACTGAGTGACTGAACAGCAAAATTTCCCTTGACATGATGGGACCAGAGGCCATGATCTTAATTTTTAGAATGTTGAGTTTTAAGCCAGCTTTTCTCACTCTCCTCTGTCATCTTCATCAATAGGCTCATTATTCCCTCTTCACTTTCTACCATTAGGGTGGTGTCATTTGCATATTTGTGGGTTTTGATATTTCTCCCAGCAGTCTTGATTCCAGCTTATGATTCTTCCAGGCCAACATTTCACATGATGTACTCTGTATATAAGTTAAACAAGCAAGGTGACAATATACAGATTTGTCATACTCCTTTCACAAATTTGAATCAGTCCACTGTTCCATGTCTGGTTCTAACTGTTGCTTCTTGATCTGCAGTTTCTTGCAAGATAGATAATGTGGTTTGGTACTCCCATCTCTTTAAGAATTTCCCACAGTTTGTGGTTATCCATACAGACAAAAACTTTAGCATAGTCGATGAAGCAGACATAGATGTTTTTCTGGAATTCATTTGCTTTCTCCATGATCCATCAAATGTTGACAATTTGATCTCTGGTTCCTCTGCCTTTTCTGAATCCAGCTTATGCATCTGGATGTTCTTTGTTTGTGGACTATTGACACCTAGCTTGAAGGATTGATTTTGAGCATAAACTTGATAGCATAAATGAGCTGAATTGTATGGTAGTTTGAACATTCTTTGCTATTGCTCTTCTTTGGGATTGGAATGAAAACTGACCTTTCCAGTCCTGTAGTCACTGCTGAGTTTTCCAAATTTGCTGATATCTTGAGTATAGAACTTTAACAGCATTCAGTTCAGTTCAGTCACTCAGTTGTGTCCGACTATTTGTGATCCCATGAATCGCAGCATGCCAGGCCTCCCTGTCCATCACCAACACCCGGAGTTCACTCAGACTCACATCCATCGAGTCAGTGATGCCATCCAGCCATCTCATCCTCTGTCTCCTTCTCCTCCTGCGCCCAATCCCTCCCAGCATCAGAGTCTTTTCCAATGAGTCAACTCCTCATGTGAGGTGGCCAAAGTGCTGGAATTTCAGCTTTAGCATCATTCCTTCCAAAGAAATCCCAGGGTTGATCTCCTCAGAATGGACTGGTTGGATCTCCTTACAGTCCAAGTGACTCTCAAAAGTCTTCTCCAACACCACAGTTCAAAAGCACCAATTCTTCTTTTAGGATTTTAAATAGCTCAGCTGGAATTTCATCACCTCCACTTTCTTTGTTGATAGTAGTGCTTTCTAAGCCCACTTGACTTCACACTCCAGGAAGTCTGGCTCTAGGTGAGTGACCACACTGTCATGGTTATCTGGGTCATTACGGCCTTTTTAAAATACAGTTCTTCTGTGTATTCTTGCCTCTTCTTAATATCTTCTGCTTCTGTTAGGTCCATATCATTTTGTAAGACCTTGTGGTCTTTTCCTAGGACCCATCCCTCCAAAGATCACCGAGACTCAGATTCGATGCAAACAGCAAGAAGATTTATTGGACCGGCGCGCCTGGGTTCAGGCACCTCCAGGGAGGGATGAACCTCGAACAGTCATTACAGAGCATTTTTAAGCACAAAAACCACAAACGGGGGTGGCTAGGGTGGGGATAGTTTGATTGGTGCGCAGGTCCTGACCTTTACAGGGATAGGCTCATTTGCTATCAGGCCACATTCCGACGGCCTGGGATAGGCTCGTTTGCTATCAGGCCACATTCCACAACTTCTTGGAAAGTCTCCAAAGGAAAAACAACACCTGAGAGAGCCTAAAGGCCATATTGCATGAGATAAGAACCTGCCATATTAGCAAAAATTTAACTTGTCCTCTCAGTTTCTGTTTGATCCATGCCATTTCTTCTGCCTCTGTCAGGTCCATGTCCATCCCAGATCAGAAAAGCCATTTTCAAAAAATCTACAAACAATAAATACTGGAGAAGGTATGGAGAATAGGAAACTCTTTTGCACTGTTGGTGAGAACGTAAATTGATATATGCGTTATGGGGAACAGTATATGGAAGCCCCCTAAAAAAACTAAAAATAGAACCACCCA
This sequence comes from Neotragus moschatus, assembly GCA_006410615.1. Taxonomy (NCBI): domain Eukaryota; kingdom Metazoa; phylum Chordata; class Mammalia; order Artiodactyla; family Bovidae; genus Neotragus; species Neotragus moschatus. The sequence continues at coordinate 14,809 of SJYA01013521.1, forward strand.
AAGGCCCATCAGTCCCATTACTGAGCATATGCTCAGAGAAAAATTGTAGACACATGCACCCCAATGTTCTGTGCAGCACTGTTGACAATGATGGTTGGTTTACCACACTGTAAGCTTCCACAATGGAGGCAACGTAAATATTCATCAACAGAGGAATGGATAAAGAAGATGTGGTACACATACACAATGGATATTACTCATCCACGAAAAAGGAGTGAAACTGGGTCATTTGTAGAGAAGTCGATGGCCTAAAGACTATCATACAGAGTGAAGTAAATCAGAAAGAGAAAAATATCATATATTAATGCATATATATGGAATAGATAAAAACGGTACGGGTGATCTTATTTGCAAAACAGAAATAGAGACATAGATACAGAGAACACGTGTATGGACACTCGTGATGGAAAGGGAGTTTGGGATGAATTGGGAGATTGGGGTTGACATATATACACTATTGATACTATGTATAAAATAGGTAATGAGAAATCTGCTATACAGCTCAGGGAACTCTACTCAGTGCCCTGTGAAAACCTAAATGAGAAGAAAATCCAAAAAAAGAGGGGATATCTGTGTTCGTATGGCTGATTCACTTTGCTGTACAATAGAAATGGACACAACTTTTGAAGCAACTCTAATCCAATAAAAATTAATTAAAAAACTAAGAAATGTTCGTTGAATAAATGAATGGTAAGATTTAAAGAGCTTACTGTAGAGCTGGGTAGACAAGATATACACACATGAACAGCTGGAAAAATAAGATACTTCACAGTACCACATTGAAGTTATTTATGTATCTATTTATTCATTTAGAAGATACCTAATGAATTTTTACCCTGCCCCAGGTGGGACTGCTATTGAAAGTTTCATTCTTATCCTAGAGAAACCTAGCACATTAAAAAAAAAGTGATTCCTGGTCTTTGTTTGAAGACACTGTCTTTTAATATCTACATTAAAAAAATGTCACTATTGTTCAACTTTGCAAAATTTTCTATTAATAGCATATAGTCTATCGTCCCTATTCTAAGAAAATTTAATGAGACATTATTTGCATCATGAAACTTATTTAGATGTTAGATTGATATGGAAATGGATCAAGAAACAACAGTTAGAACTGGACATGGAACAACAGACTGGTTCCAAATTGGGAAAAGGAGTATGTCAAAGCTGCATATAGTTACCCTGTTTATTTAACTTCTATGCAGAGTACATCATGTGAAAAGCCAGGCTGGATAAAGCACAAACTGGAATCAAGATTACCTGAAGAAATATCAATAGCCTCAGACATGCAGATGACACCACCCTTATGGCAGAAAGTGAAGAGAAACTAAAGAGCCTTTTGATGAAAGTGAAAGAGGAGAGTGAAAAAGTTGGTTTAAAGATCAACATTCAGAAAACTAAGATTATGGCATCCAGTTCCATCACTTAATGGGAAATAGATGGGGAAACAGTGTCAGACTTTATTTTTGGGGGCTCCAAAATCACTGCAGATGGTAATTGCAGTCATGAAATTAAAAGACTCTTACTCCTTGGAAGGAAAGTTATGACCAATCTAGATAGCATATTCAAAAGCAGAGACATTACTTTGCCAACAAAGATCCATCTAGTCAAAGCTGTAGTTTTCCCAGTAGTCATGTATGGATGTGAGTTGAACTCTAAAGAAAGCTGAGCACTGAATATTGATGCTTTTGAACTGTGGTATTGGAGAAGACTCTTCAGAGTCCCTTGGACTGCAAGGAGATCCAACCAGTTAATCCTAAAGGAACTCAGTCCTGACTATTCATTGGAAGGACTGAAGCTGAAGTTCCAATACTTTGGCCACCTGATTTGAAGAACTGACTTATTTGAAAAGACCCTGATGCTGGGAAAGATTGAGGGTGGGAGGAGAAGGGGACAACAGAGGATGAGATGGTTGGATGGCATCAGCGACTCAATGGACATGAGTTCTGAACAAGGCCCTGGAGTTGGTGATGGACAGGGAAACCTGGTGTGCTGTAGTCCATGGGGTCGCAAAGAGTCAGACACAACTAAGTGACTGAACTTGATGTGGAAAAATACTTCTAGAAACAGAAGTCATAATTTGAAATTAGGGTCATGAGGTATGAATTCTCAGTAATACTCAGAGCTTGAGTTTTGAAAATATACTTCTTTTTTTTAATGAAATAAAAGAAAATTTGGAAGTATTCGTTGAATTTCATAGGGCAAAGAGAAACTAGTTTTCAAACTTCATGATAATCTTATTAAGTAATATAATAACATGCTAAAGTAAATTATTTTCCAAAAGTGTGAGTTACTGACTGGGGTAAGACTATGGCTTAAGGTTTATTGATCTTTGACATTTGAAAAAGTCTGATCTTTAATCATCTGGAGGTATTCTAACTTTGTATTATATCCCTTTATTGTGAAGTGAACAGTTGTAATACAAAAGAGCTTCATCCAAAAGAAGCAGGATGAGTAAAAAAGAAAAAGAAACCAAGCTTTTCTGAGTTAGATTTCAATAGTTGTTTGGCTCTATATGCATTAAGGAAGGGCTAAGTTGGGCCCACTCTGTTTGTACACTTACAATCTAGGCCTCTCAGAAAATTCTAACCATCAATCTATTTTTCCGTGGCCTTCTATATGGAGCTTCTTACTAAAACACTACTGTGATGACCATTTTTAGATCCTTCTCTCTGTTGCAGTACCAACTGTCTCTGTTCATTGCCTGTTTTCATCTGAATCCGTTAGTTTTAAACTATCCAAATCCATATCCAAACCTTATCTGAGCTTCAGCAGCAGAGCCCTGGCTGTGGCTAGAGCAGAGCAATATGCTTCCCTAAGTTGAAGAGCTCTCACTCTGTGTCGTTAAGCATGGCCGCAGATACTCTAAAGTGCCACTTTGATGGCAATACAAAAAAGCCATGCTGTGGGTGATTGATTATCTGGGTTTCTGAATTACTGGTCCTGAGAGCTATTGCCATCACCCAGCAAAGGTCAGGCCCCTAGGAACATTTTAGATGATGCATTTTGAAATTACTAGACTATGCACACCTTTTTTTCCCCCCCGAAGCAATTCTCTACTAACTGTATGCAGTTACTGAGCTGATATATCTTTGGGGAACAGTCAGTCTTCTTTCCATCCTCAGTTTCTGAATCCTTGCCATGTAATCAAGGGAGACGATAGAGCATAGTGAGAAAAAGCACTGAGTTGAAATCATACAGAAATGGGTTTGAAATCTAGCTCCACTACTTACTAGCTTGGGCTCTTAGGAGAGTTTTTCAACCTATGTTAAATAAGGTTGATAATAGTACCTATACCCCAGGGTTCTTGAAAGCCATAAATGAGATCATAATAATTATGGTGCTGAGTGCATGATCTTACACATGGTAAGCCCATAATATATGAAGGTTATATCATATTATTATTATTGCATTAGTGTTCTTATCATAAAGATGAATGACAAAATGGGATCCTCAGTGTTCCAGTTAACATCTAGGTGATGGCAATCAATTCAATTCACTCTATTTTTATAGACATGGAATAAAGTGCCTGAGAAGTGAGTAGGACAGTTTCTGACTTGAAAAAAATTTTGTGTGCAAGACCAACATACTTGTATTTAGCTGTGTTACTAACCAGGATACAATTAACTGGTCTAAAGCCTTGCTAGTCCAAGTGGGATCTGTGACCACCAGCAGCAGCATCACCTAGTAGATTATACATCTCAGGTCACATTTCAAGCCTTCTGAATGAGAATCTACATTTAATAAGATCCCCATGTAAATGACAGACACAAGGAAGTTTGAGAAGCAATGGTCTAATGTGTTATATTAGAAACACACTTAGAAAAGGCAGAGGAACCAGACATCAAATTGTCAACATCCACTGGATCATCAAAATAGCAAAAGAGTTCCAGAAAAATATCTAATTCTGCTTTATTCACTATACCAAAACATTTGACTATGCATATCACAACAATCTGTGGAAAATTCTTAAAGAGATGGGGATATCAGACCCCCTTACCTGCTTCCTGAGAAATCTATATACAGGTCAAGAAACAACAGTTTGAACCAGACATAGAACAACAGACTAGTCCCAAATCTGGAAAGTAGTACATCAAGCCTGTATATTGTCACCCTGCTTATTTAACTTCTATGCAGAGTACATCATGAGAAATGCTGGGATGGATGAAGCACAAGCTGGAATCAAGATTGCAGGGAGAAATATCAACAACCTTAGATATGCAGATGACACCACCCTTATGGCAGAAATTGAAGAGGAACTAAAGTGCCTCTTGATGAAAGTGAAAGAGGGGAGTGAAAATGTTGGCTTAAAACTCAACACTCAAAAGACTAAGATCATGGCATCTGTTCCCATCATTTCATGGCAAATAGATTAGGAAACAGTGGGAACAGTGTCNCCTTATGGCAGAAATTGAAGAGGAACTAAAGTGCCTCTTGATGAAAGTGAAAGAGGGGAGTGAAAATGTTGGCTTAAAACTCAACACTCAAAAGACTAAGATCATGGCATCTGTTCCCATCATTTCATGGCAAATAGATTATGAAACAGTGGGAACAGTGTTGGACTTTATTTTGGGGGGCTCCAAAATCACTGCAGATGATGACTGAAGCCATGAAATTAAAAGATGCTTGTTCCTTGGAAGAAAAGCTATGACCAATCTAGACAGCATATTAAAAAGCAGAGACATTACATTGCCAAAAAAGATTCATCTACTCAAAGCTATGGTTTTTCCTGTAATTATGTATGGATGTGAGAGCTGGACCATAAAGAAAGCTGAGCGGTGAAGTATTGGTACTTTTGAATTGTAGTGTTGGAGAAGACACTTGAGAGTCCCTTGGATTGCAAGGAGATTCAACCAGTCAATCCTAAAGGAAATCAGTCCTGAATCTTCATTGGAAGGACCGATGTTGAAGCTAAAACTCCAATACTTTGGCCACCTGATGCAAAGAACTGCCTCATTGGAAAAGACCCTGCTGCTGGGAAAGATTGAAGGCAGAAGAAGGAGATGACAGAGGATGAGATGGTTGGATGGCATCAGCGACTTGATGGACACGAGTTTGAGCAAGATCTGAGAGCTGGTGATGGACAGGGAATCCTGGTGTGCTGCAGTCCATGGGGTCACAAAATGTCGGACATGACTGAGGAACTGAACTGAACTGAACTGAACTGAATGTGTTACAAGCTAAGTCTTGTGGTGACGATTAGTTCTGATAGGAAGATTGGAGGGCTTGCTGATGAGGTTTGATTTATGTTGGGTCTTGGATGACAGATTTCAAAGAAGGCCAGAAAGTACATTCATGGATTGGATACAGTAAAAATAAAGACATGAAGACTTTGTCTTTCTGTAAAAGTGTANAATGTGTTACAAGCTAAGTCTTGTGGTGACGATTAGTTCTGATAGGAAGATTGGAGGGCTTGCTGATGAGGTTTGATTTATGTTGGGTCTTGGATGACAGATTTCAAAGAAGGCCAGAAAGTACATTCATGGATTGGATACAGTAAAAATAAAGACATGAAGACTTTGTCTTTCTGTAAAAGTGTATAATGTTTAGAGAAAGCACTAGTAGTTTCACAAACTAAATTATAGGGAATACAGAATGAAGTAGGGGGAGATGAGGCTAAAACATTTGGTTGGTAACAGAATCATGACCTGTCTTCAATGCCATATTACACAGTATGAATATCCTATATAAACTGAGAGCACAAAGTTTAGTTATTTGGGGGAAATAGGGATGCCTTAGTAATCGAGTTGAGCGACTTGTTTGTAATTGAAATGTTGGGCTGGA
>SJYA01013523.1:0-10983 GCA_006410615.1 Neotragus moschatus
CCCACAACAGAGCGTGAGCCCTGCTGCCATTGGGTCTCTCTAAAGACAGAGGGCACAAAATAAAAAGACAAATGTTTTCTCTTCGCTTGCAAAATAACACCAATTAGCACTGGGACCTTAAAGATTTAGTGCCTCAAAGTCAGGGCAAGAAAGGGATACCCAGTTGATGGCCCAAGAAAGACAGAGGGACCTGCTGGAAGGACGAATATTTATCATATAAATCAACACCCCCAAGTGCCCCATGGCAGCTGAGCAGACCTGTCTGTGAGCAGATATGAGATGCCTCCTCAGGAGTTACAGGAGCTGCAGGTCCTCATGGTGAGCTCTAAGCGATAAGTGGGCGTATGTCAGGCGACGACAGAGAAGTCTGGATGGTTGCTATCACTAGGGCTTAATCAGTTTTGCTAGAACCCAGAGCCCGGCAGTGCTGGGGAAGGGACGGTGATATGCAAATCCAAGTCGGAAGATGGAGGGAAAACTGAAAGTGCGGCAGGGAAAGAGGCAAAGCAAATAGGAGGTGATCCATTACTGAGTGGGGGCAGAGTTTCTCAAGGAAACACAAGTGGTGGTTAGGGTATGTGGACTGAGCCGCTGTATCTCATCTCTGCTGGCCCCTGCCTCTCTCTTTTCTCCCTCGGTCAGTGTTAACCCCTCCATGCTCTCGGGTTCTCCTACCTGAGCCTCAAGGGGAAACACGGTGTCTGTGGTTGAGTTGGGGCAGACCTGGGTGGTGAGTTGCTGTGACCAGCAACCCTACTGGGTAGGAGGGAAGCTTTGCCTAAGCCCCCGGGGGAGGCGGAGGCAGTCTGTGAGTTAGGAGATGAGACGGCAGAGGCCGCGGCTGTGGTTTTACGTCCACAGTAATGGCGTGACTGACGGCTGGACCGCTGCAGGTGCGAAGGAGGAAGACAACTGAGGCGGATGGGGTGGGGGGGGCAACTATGGGAGGCGTCCCGTGCACCTTCCAGGGTGCCAGAAATCAGCATCAACTGGGAAGCATCATAAAGGAAGATGCAAAATTCCAGCAGGAATACAGACTCCTAGACTGGGATCAGTAGAGGAGCTGTTAGAGACCATCTCCAGGTTAAAAAACTCTTCACATGGAAGAGGTCAGATGACTTGCCCAAACAGAACACAAAAAATTCCAGCATCCTTCCTTTTCTCAAAGCAATGCTGGTTTTTGTTTTTAGTTTAGTGTTTTTGTTTTTGTTTTTTTAATTTAAAAAGCTGTACATTTTGGGGATAGTCTGAGTAATTTAGATAATTTTTCTCTTAGATCTTTTTCATATTTATGATTGTATATTTTAATACTTTTATGATGATTAACTACATAGAGATTTATAAGCTTTCAAAAGCAATATCTCAACATATCTCCAGGAGTTATATTTACATGGAACAATCTGACTGCAGGAATGTTAACAATTATATTAGGGGTTATGTTCATAAGTCTGAAGAAGAATGATCTACCTCAACTTAATTAGGATGGAAGCCACTTCAGCAAAGCAGTATATATCTTCTTTCAACCTAGTTGTGTTTGATTAAAGAAGGTATGAGAACTTTCCTCACACTTGGCTTTTCTTCTGAGGTTTTTGAAATGCTTAAGGGAAAAAAGTATTTATTATAAGAGGTTTGAAACCAATAGCTTCCCTGTTTATAAAATGTGGAGAACACTAGAGCCAAAAATCAACAATTTTAAAAACATTTTTTGGCTGTGTAGTTGCTGCTTCCAAGTGGAAAATAAAGCTTGTGTAGAAGGAGATGCTAAGAGGATGTAACATGGGGAAACCCACAGGGCACGATCGTTCAGTTCGTTTCATTGGCTCAGTATAGATTTCAATGCGTTAGCTTCCCAAGCATTTTAGTGAAATGATCTAGGATTATCCTTTTTAATTAGACATGGATTCGTGTTAGCATTCCAGGTAGGCAGCTGTAACCCTTCACCTGAACCTTTTAGGTCATCATGTATTACATCCTTGCTTAAGTTTCCCAGAATTAAATTTCAGTGTCATACTTAGAAACCTCAACTATGAAAATGTCAAGAGGCTTCATATTTTCCCTTGAGTCATTAATAGATTGTTTATGGAACTTCAAAGCCACGGATCAGGCTCAGGAGTAAATGGTATGGCAACCTTCAGAGAATATTTTGGCCTTTATCTGTGTTTGGGCCGGCATTTCTTTGGGCATAAAGGGTTGATGAATTCTGTTTTATGTAAAATTCAAAAAATTCATGTAAATTTAACAAATTCTGCATATAAGCAGGATTACTTAGAGTTATAAATTTTGTTTCTTACATATTTATGTGTGCATATATATATATATATGAATTCATCAACAACTCTATATGCATAAGCAAGAGATATAGGAGTAACTTAAGATCTCTTTTTAACACCTTGTGGGTAATGTAGACTCATAATCAAATATCCATTACTAAGAGGTGGTGACTGGTATTTATTTCAGGTGCTATGTGGACATAAACACCACACAGTTTTAGAATTAGGAGCATAGCCATGTTCGTAAATCGAGTACACGGGAGTCAAGAGATCCTGAATGAATGTCTTAGGTCACAGACCCACTTTTAGGCAAACATGCATCTTTTCAAACTTGTGACTATTTCTGTAATTCCTTATCTCTGTGCTTTCAGACATTAAGATTCAAAATAAGATCCCCCCCACCCCGCCCCCATGGCATTATTTGGCTAAGAAGAGCTTAATCCTTGAGTGTTACTGACATTCTAGTGTCCGGCCCTGAGCTACATTTGAATCAAGGCTCTGCCACTTACTAGTTTTATAACATTCTGAGGTTTTGTGTCCTGGTCTATAAAATGGGAATAAACACCATGCCTACCTCATAGATTCATTGTAAAGATTAAATGAGTGACTTCTATAAAGCACTCAGTGATGAGTACATAGCACTTAATAAATATTGATTTTAAAATTATTATTATTTTGATTGTGAGATAATTTATAAAATACTTGCCCTTAGAATCCCTCTGTACATCACATGGCCTCTTCTTTAAGTTGACTTTTATCTGCCCTGATCAGGAAGAACCCTGGCTGTATAATTGCTGCTTCAAAGTGGAAAATAAAGCTTGTGTAGAAGGAGATGCTAAGAGGATGTAACATGGGGAAGCCACAGGGCATGATCGTTCAGTTCATTTCATTGGCTCAGTATAGATTTCAATGCGTTAGCTTCCCAAGTATTTTAGTGAAATGATCTAGGATTATGCTTTTTAATTAGACATGGATTCGTGTTAGCATTCCAGGTAGGTGGCTGTAACCCTTCACCTGAACCTTTTAGGTCATCATGTATTACATCCCTGCTTAAGTTTTCCAGAATTAAATTTCAGTGTCATAGTTAGAAACCTCAACTATGAAAATGTCAAGAGGCTTCATATTTTCCCTTGAGTCGTTAATAGATTGTTTATGGAACTTCAAAGCCACGGGTCAGGCTCAATCTCCTCCAAAATCCCTTGTCTTGTGAAGAAAGCGAGTCTTCCAACTTTAAGTGAGGGTTTTCAAATTTGAATCCTGTGCCATTATGTTGATTTCTGGGTGCAAGAGAACGGACGGAAGTGTTTTTCTATTACTTAGTACCTGTTAGCAGAATACTGCAAACACACACATGTACACACACACACACATATTTTAAATCTGTTTTTATTATTTTGAGCAATGCTCATATAAAATTTTTATTTATGTAAGCATATTCTAATGTTCTGTTGACAAATTTTCTTTTCTAGTATAGTCTATATTTCTCAGGGGAAAAGGTCTATGGGTCACCAAATAGAAGATAACATAGTTTTATTCCTTTTCCTACTAAACAAGTCAATAAAGTTTTAAGCTTCACTGGAATGGAAATACTCTTCTATTTTCCTTGTACTAGCAACATTTGATAGTCACTTACATGTTTTATCTCATTCCACTTTTTCCCATAAAGTTATTGCCAATTATTTTTGAAGATATTTTTGATGTTTTATAATAACTTCTATGGTTAGGCTATTTTATAACTTAGAAACATTTTCACTTCGGGAGTATGTTTGAAAAACAGTAGTGCAGTTGCTAGCAAAAATGATTATTTTTTATCATGTCCAAAACAAATCAAATGTATACTGATATTCCATAATATCCAAATTAAGTCATTTTGGGTGTTAAAATTTATAAGGCCTAACACTGAAATTATTTTACATAGAAATATTTATATTCACTATTTTGGTAAAATGAAGAGTAATTCTCATTTTAGGGTCTAGGAGCATATAGAAGGGTAGCATATACCCCTAGTAGAATGGTGTACATGTTTACCATTGCTCAAATGCTGCCTGATTTGAAAATAATTATGTGTATACTTTTCTTCAATTCATGAATAAACTTTTCAAGAGCAAGGGGGCATATTTTGCTCATAAACATCTCATAGAAGTGGACATAAGCTAAAAGTATACTGTAAGATACATATATCTATCTAATTAGGGTCTCATGTATATATCTTTATATTTTGTGTTTACTTAGATGGATGGAGGAGCCTGGTGGGCTACACAGTCCATGGGGTCACTAAGAGTTGGACACGACTGAGCGACTTCACTTTCACTCTTCACTTTCATGCATTGGAGAAGGACATGGCAACCCACTCCAGTGTTCTTGCCTGGAGAATCCCAGGGACGGGGCAGCCTGGTAGGCTGCCGTCTATGGGGTCGCGTAGAGTTGGACACGACTGAAGTGACTTAGCAGCAGAGTGTAGAAGTTGGTTTACTCATTATTTTATCATCTGAATATCTATTAATTGACATTTCCAGTGTCATTACTTTATATTCATATTATCCATTGATTAATTCTAGAACTATCTGTTGAGCATGTGTTATGTGCCAGGAACTGTGCTACATGGTACAGGCTTAGACATCTAAGACAATGTCTTAGAGTTAGACATCATCTATGTGATACAAAAACATCAAGTGCCTTCTGAACCAAAACTGAGGAATAGTTATTCCCATTAGAACTACAGTACTGAATTTCACTACATTTTAGCTTTGTAGTAATTGAAAGAAAAATTAGTTGAGAATTAATATTAAATGAAAATTAAACATCAAGATTAAATATTAATTGAATGGACTTCCCTGTGAAAATCCTTATAAAAGTCTGTGAATTAGGTGCTGCAATTCATTTTTTTATATGAAGAAACAAGATACTCTTCCACAGTCATATAGACATGGATAATTCTTTTGTATTTCATATGCAGTAGATCTGTTACTCAAAATAGTTCTTTCCCGAACCATTTTATTTTTAAAAGTGTGTTTAAGGCATATATTAATTATGTGGTTTAGTGGTACTAATTGCTTAACTCCTCACATTTGAAAGGATTTAATTAAATTAGGCAAACTTAAAAGCACAGAAGCTACCGTATTACAAGCAGATAATCCAGGAGCAGTGTACATGAAGCCATTTAATTAATTTCAATGACCGGTTTCTGGAATGTTTAAGCTTTGTTGGAACTTTTAGGAACAAAGGGGACAGTGACCTCCCCATGAAAAGAATGCTGTGAATAAGCTGATCAGTTACTTATCAGTCCTGCTATTGTAGCTGTGCCAACCAGACATGTTCGCATTACTTGGACATGATGTGCTGTGGTAGTTATACTCAGACAGGAGAGATAAAAATAAAATTATGACTTCATTCTCCATGGATAACTTAGCCTTTGTTCCTTGGAATTAGCCATTTTAAGACCATGTATGAGAACAACATAATTCAGAAAAATGTTCCAGATTGTACTGTAACGGTTTTAACACTCTGTAACAGCTAGAAAGGTGAGATCATAGAAATATCAAGCCTGCTAACCTCTGCTATTATGAGAAGAAAGGAATTTTTCAAAGAAGTGAAGACAAGTTTCAGACCATATTTAAACCTCAACCATTACACTTGACTAATGATTAATGATGAAGAGTTTCATTTGGCTCAGCAACGATATCCAACTTAGAGTTTGAGAATGCGTAAAGGTAATGATAAGACTGACTAGCCAGCAGTAGTGGTAATAATATTTAACATGTATTGCACAGTTCAATTCAGTTCAGTTGCTCAGTCATGTCCGACTCTTTGAGACCCCGTGAACCACAGCACGCCAGGCCTCCCTGTCCATCGCCAACTCCCAGAGTTTACCCAAACTCATGTCCATTGAATTGGTGATGCCATCTAACCATCTCATCCTCTGTTGTCCCCTTCTCCTCCCACTTTCAATCTTTTCCAACATCAGGGTCTTTTCAAATGAGTCAGCTCTTTGCATCAGGTGGCCAAAATATTGGAGTTTCAGCTTCAACATCAGTCCTTCCAATGAACATGCAGGACTGATCTCCTTTAGGATGGACTGGTTGGATCTCCTTGAAGTCCAAGGGACTCTCAAGAGTCTTTTCCAAATACTGTGCTAAGCCCTTCATAGGAATTATTTCATTTAATCTGTAGCCCTGTTGCTGCTGCTGCTGTTGCTGCTGCTTCAGTTGTGTCCGACTCCGTGCAACCTCATAGACAGCAGCCCACCAGGCTCCCTCATCCCTGGGATTCTCCCGGCAAGAACACTGGAGTGGGTTGCCATTTCCTTCTCCAATACATGAAAGTGAAAAGTGAAAGTGAAGTTGCTCAGTCGTGTCTGACTCTTCATGACCCCATGGACTGCAGCCTACCAGGTTCCTCCATCCATGGGATTTTCCAGGCAAGAGTACCAGAGTGGGTTGCCATTGCCTTCTCCGTAGCCCTGCTAGTTAGATGGTATTAGTAGTTCCAATTTAGAGATGAGGAAATTGAGGTCTTTATAGCTTCACCGTTTTGTTTCTGTTCAGCCCCGGATAGACACACAGGGAATGCATTTTTTTTCAGTACCGGTAACACGGCAGAGTACCGTGGAAAGAGTAGAACTTTGAGAGTCAAGAGACCTGCATTCTGTTCTAGACTGTAAGCTCCCTAAGGCCTCTATCTTGGATACCATTCTATGCCCACACCTCTACTAATACTTGTGACANGTCATAACTTTATATTCATATTATCCATTGATTAATTCTAGAACTATCTGTTGAGCATGTGTTATGTGCCAGGAACTGTGCTACATGGTACAGGCTTAGACATCTAAGACAATGTCTTAGAGTTAGACATCATCTATGTGATACAAAAACATCAAGTGCCTTCTGAACCAAAACTGAAGAATAGTTATTCCCATTAGAACTACAGTACTGAATTTCACTACATTTTAGCTTTGTAGTAATTGAAAGAAAAATTAGTTGAGAATTAATATTAAAATTAAACATCAAGATTAAATATTAATTGAATGGACTTCCCTGTGAAAATCCTTATAAAAGTCTGTGAATTAGGTGCTGCAATTCATTTTTTTATATGAAGAAACAAGATAATCTTCCACAGTCATATAGACATGGATAATTCTTTTGTATTTCATATGCAGTAGATCTGTTACTCAAAATAGTTCTTTCCCGAACCATTTTATTTTTAAAAGTGTGTTTAAGGCATATATTAATTATGTGGTTTAGTGGTACTAATTGCTTAACTCCTCACATTTGAAAGGATTTAATTAAATTAGGCAAACTTAAAAGCACAGAAGCTACTGTATTACAAGCAGATAATCCAGGAACAGTGTACATGAAGCCATTTAATTAATTTCAATGACCGGTTTCTGGAATGTTTAAGCTTTGTTGGAACTTTTAGGAACAAAGGGGACAGTGACCTCCCCATGAAAAGAATGCTGTGAATAAGCTGATCAGTTACTTATCAGTCCTGCTATTGTAGCTGTGCCAACCAGACATGTTCACATTACTTGGACATGATGTGCTGTGGTAGTTATACTCAGACAGGAGAGATAAAAATAAAATTATGACTTCATTCTCCATGGATAACTTAGCCTTTGTTCCTTGGAATTAGCCATTTTAAGACCATGTATGAGAACAACATAATTCAGAAAAATGTTCCAGATTGTACTGTAACGGTTTTAACACTCTGTAACAGCTAGAAAGGTGAGATCATAGAAATATCAAGCCTGCTAACCTCTGCTATTATGAGAAGAAAGGAATTTTTCAAAGAAGTGAAGACAAGTTTCAGACCATATTTAAACCTCAACCATTACACTTGACTAATGATTAATGATGAAGAGTTTCATTTGGCTCAGCAACGATATCCAACTTAGAGTTTGAGAATGCGTAAAGGTAATGATAAGACTGACTAGCCAGCAGTAGTGGTAATAATATTTAACATGTATTGCACAGTTCAATTCAGTTCAGTTGCTCAGTCATGTCCGACTCTTTGAGACCCCGTGAACCACAGCACGCCAGGCCTCCCTGTCCATCGCCAACTCCCAGAGTTTACCCAAACTCATGTCCATTGAATTGGTGATGCCATCTAACCATCTCATCCTCTGTTGTCCCCTTCTCCTCCCACTTTCAATCTTTTCCAACATCAGGGTCTTTTCAAATGAGTCAGCTCTTTGCATCAGGTGGCCAAAATATTGGAGTTTCAGCTTCAACATCAGTCCTTCCAATGAACATGCAGGACTGATCTCCTTTAGGATGGACTGGTTGGATCTCCTTGAAGTCCAAGGGACTCTCAAGAGTCTTTTCCAAATACTGTGCTAAGCCCTTCATAGGAATTATTTCATTTAATCTGTAGCCCTGTTGCTGCTGCTGCTGTTGCTGCTGCTTCAGTTGTGTCCGACTCCGTGCAACCTCATAGACAGCAGCCCACCAGGCTCCCTCATCCCTGGGATTCTCCCGGCAAGAACACTGGAGTGGGTTGCCATTTCCTTCTCCAATACATGAAAGTGAAAAGTGAAAGTGAAGTTGCTCAGTCGTGTCTGACTCTTCATGACCCCATGGACTGCAGCCTACCAGGTTCCTCCATCCATGGGATTTTCCAGGCAAGAGTACCAGAGTGGGTTGCCATTGCCTTCTCCGTAGCCCTGCTAGTTAGATGGTATTAGTAGTTCCAATTTAGAGATGAGGAAATTGAGGTCTTTATAGCTTCACCGTTTTGTTTCTGTTCAGCCCCGGATAGACACACAGGGAATGCATTTTTTTTCAGTACCGGTAACACGGCAGAGTACCGTGGAAAGAGTAGAACTTTNCTAGTTAGATGGTATTAGTAGTTCCAATTTAGAGATGAGGAAATTGAGGTCTTTATAGCTTCACCGTTTTGTTTCTGTTCAGCCCCGGATAGACACACAGGGAATGCATTTTTTTTCAGTACCGGTAACACGGCAGAGTACCGTGGAAAGAGTAGAACTTTGAGAGTCAAGAGACCTGCATTCTGTTCTAGACTGTAAGCTCCCTAAGGCCTCTATCTTGGATACCATTCTATGCCCACACCTCTACTAATACTTGTGACATAATGAATATTTAATGAGCCATTCTAGAATGACAGAATGATTGAATGGGCCACTAACTTGGCGTATAATCTTGGCCAAGTTGTTTAATCCCTTTGGGCTCCCCTCTTTATTTCTTTCCTATTTTGTATCTTCCTTGCTTCCACAAATGATTTCAGAGGTCATAATAAAAGATACAACTGCATAAGACCTTTAAATTAAGGCTAAAATATCAAGAGTGATGTACCTTAAGTAGCAAAAAATCATACCTAAAGTCAAGGATAAAAATAACTGCTTCATTTGAGCATGAAATTTAGACTGAAAGTTGCAACAGAAAAGGAGCATCTGCTTGCAATCACCTCACCTGCCAGCTCTTCTGCCACAATTTGGGCAGAGCATTCTGCACCTGAAAGGATTCTTGGAGAAAAGAAAAGGCCCCAAATAGCTGCTTTGCTGTCCAATTATTTTCAGTCATTAAATCATTCCAATTCTAGATGATCATGTTAGGTCTGTTTTAAAGCATATGCTCAGAAGTCCAAACAGCAGAAAAACCTTGCATAGGAAAACAGGCTTTCTCTAGTGAAATGTGAGATACTCTGCTGAATGGAGAGGGGATCTTCCTGATCCAGGGATCGAACCCAGGTCTCCTGCATTCCAGGAGAATTCTTTATCTTCTGAGCTACAAGGGGCAATGAATGAAGAAATTAGAATAGCTCAGAAATTAGGGATGAGGTCTAAAGGACAGATTTAAAAGATCAGAAAGAACCAAGTCACAGCAAATTCTAAGTACCCTCAACTTAGGAACATAAACTATCCCTGACCTTCACTAGCAGAATGGTTGTGGGAAACGAGAGAAACCGTGAGAGAAAGAATAGAAGAATGTTCCGTCACTGTCACACCAACCCAGTTTAACATGATCACTAACTGTTCTAGGGAGGTTGTTTGTTTGAGGTTTGGGCATAGCAGTTTGATAAGAAAAGAATCTGAACCAATGATGAGAAAGGTAAATAATTAACTATGTTACTGAGACAAACAGCAGTAATCTGAGTTATTCAGGTTATACCTTGAAAAAGGAAGCATTAGTACCAGCAAGACTCCATCCTGACAAGCTTTTTTCTTTATCCTGTGGACCTCAGCGTCTTTACTTTTACTACAGAAGCCACTCTTCTTAAACTGGACGAGACTGCCTTTCAGAGATCAAAAGGAAATCTTTCCAACACGCTAGATATGCTCTTATTTCTTCAATGTTTATGATCGTGTTTGTTCAGCTGTTTCCTCTCATAACTCTTTTCTGTTTGCAGACTCAAAATTAGATACTGGGTAATTCAAAGAATGATTCAGCAAAAACATGCTTTATCATCTCATAGTCCCTCAACATGTATGTTGGAGTTCCTACCTTTATATGATTATCCGGCAGATTCATTAATCTGGAAACTTCCAATAGCTCAGTGTCTCATTCTCCAAACTATAGTCTGAGAGCATCTAGATGGCCAACCAGAAGGTGAATTTTCTCACTATTTTTCTTTAAATTTTCTACATCTAAATTCATAATAGTAATTAGAAAAATTGAAATAACCAAAACTGTGAAAAAGAAGTGAAAGACTTCCTTGGTGGTAAAGAATCTGCCTGCCAGTGCAGGAAATGTGGATT
>SJYA01013524.1:0-10785 GCA_006410615.1 Neotragus moschatus
CTTGATGTTTTCACTGACAGGGCCCCTACTCGTTAGAGACTAACTTCACAAGGATCAGCTAAACGTGCTGATATCCACCACTCCACACAGATCACTCTTTCATCTTTCTTGAATTCGATTTTCTTTTCAGACTTGAGGGAGGCCCAATGAATTTTTTAAAATGGTTTAGCTTTCACATATAACATATTTTGAAGGACCTTTGTGACTATTTTAGTCATTTATCAGAAGGAACCACTTGTTGGGTTGGCCCAAAACTTGATTCGGGTTTTTCTAGAACATCTTACAGAAAAACCTGAGTGAAATTTTGGGCCAACCCAATACATGTGGGTTGTAAAAGACCCTAATTCTGGGAAAGATTAAAGGCAGGAGGAGAAGGGGATGACAGAGGAGGAGATGGTTGGATGGCATCACCGACTCGAAGGATCTGAGTTTGAGAAAGCTTCGGGAGATAGTGAAGGACAGGGAAGCCTGGCGTGCTGCAGTCCACGGGTCGCAAAGAGTCAGACACAACTGAACAGCTGAGCGACAGCCATGCATGCTGGGACTTGAAGAAAGCTTGATCACTGTAGTGCAGGCTCCTTATTTCACAAATGGAGAGAGGGGGGTCCCAGGGATGCGTGTGCCCCATTTGGAGCTCAGGGAGTCGAGAGTGCAGCACAGGCCCGTATCCCAGTTCTCTGACCACAGAGGGCCAGTTCCTCTGTTCATGTACCACCAGCGGGGCTCAAGACAGTGTTTCTCTCCTGGTTCAGATAACACCTCACCTCTGCTGAGCTCTTATCGTTTGGCAGAGCTTTCTAAGCTCCCAAATTAAAAAAGTGGTTTTGTTCATACTTGTCAGGAAAAAAAATTTTTCAAAAAGTAATGTTTACAATACTGAGAAGACAAACTTTGATTAAAAATAGGCCAAGGGTTTAGACAGAGCTTTCATAAAATGTATGAATAGTTCATAAGCTCATGAAAAGATATTCACCATCCTTAGTCACCAAGGATGTGTACATAAAAGCCACAATGGAAACATCACTAGACACCCACTCAGATGGTTTAAATGCGAAAAGACTGACATCACAAGCACCAGTTTGGGTCAGGGTGTGGAGCAAGTATGCCCTGCTCGTGGGAGGGAAAGTAGTGCCACCAGTTTGGGAAAGCTCTTGGCAGTTTTGTTTCAAGTTAGATCCACACTTGGGCAAAGCACAGTTAACCAAAAGGAATGGGCACGTAGGCATGTAAAGGCGTGTACACATGATCGTAGCTGTTTTATTAGCAATAGTCAGAAACTGAAAAGAATCCGAGGTCCATCTGCAGGTGAGGAGATAATGGGACGATAGACCCAGGGCCTCACCCCTGGGGCCTGGAGACGTGACTGAGAGAATGGAACATACGTATTGGTCCCTGCTCTGGCTTCTGGCACAAAGCTCCTAAAAACTTGGTAATTTCTTAGGTGATAGGAGCCCGGGTTGGGGGGAGAAGTACATTGGGAGTTTGGGATTAGCAGACACATACTACTATGTATAAAATAAACAACAAGGGCCTACTGTATTGCACAGGGAACTATGTTCAATGTCTCGCAATAACAAATAATGGAAAATAAAACAGAGCATATGTCTATATCATAGTTCAGTTAATATATACATACGTTACCTGAGTCACGTTGCTATGACAAGCTAGGAAAAGAAAAAATGGAACGTCTTGCGTTTCTAACGAATAGCCACGTTTAAGAACAACTAGACTGTACGATGGTCTAGTTTGTTCACTTTTTCTGATTCATAATCAGTGGTCCCATTTTGTTTAGTTTATGTTTTCCAATTTCTCTTTGTTGTTGAGTTCTTTATCAAGTGTAGCAGAAAAGCTTTTGTATACAAAAAATATAAACACTATGTGTAATATAATATATTCAAAAATGGAGCATCTTTTGTTCTGCTTGGTCTCTGACACTGTTCCCGACACAGAGTTCTGAAATCCCTTGGAATTCCCTGGATGATCAAAATGTCTTTTGCTCTAATGAGGTGACCTGGAGGGGGGGTGCTTCTGGATTGGGGCTGGTTACAGAAACCCCAAGCCATCCTCAGAAGCCTAGAATTTTCAGCCCCATCTCTCAGTCTCCAGAGAGAGGAGCTTACAATGGAGTGGATATCAACCGTTCCTCTGTGATGACGCCCCTATAACAGCCCCCAAGGCACAGGGCTCAGAGAGCTCCCAGGTTGCCGAGCACGTGGGGGGAATGGGGGCGGAGATGCCTGGAGATCACGTGGGCGCTCCACCCTGCTTTCCGTAAACTTTGCCCTCTGCGACTCTTCTGTTTGGCTGTTCCTCGGTAACCTTTACTGCAGCCTTTTATAATAACTTCCCTGGTAGCTCAGGTGGTAAAAGCATCTGCCTACGATGTGGGAAACCCAGGTTCATTTCTTGGGTGGGAAGATCCCCTGGAGAAGGAATTGGCAACCCACTCCAGTACTCTTGCCTGGAAAATCCCGTGGTTGGATGGAGGAGCCAGCTAGGCTACAGTCCATGGGGTTGCAAAGAGTCGGACACGACTGAGCAACTTCACTATCTTTCTTTCTTTATAATAACCTGGTAAAGAGTAAGTAAGTGGTGTCCCTGAGCTCTGTGAGCTGCTCGATCCGCTCATCAAGCCAAAGGAGGGGCACTGGAGCCTTTTTTCATGGCTGCCCGAGTCTTCACCCCTTCACCTTCACTTGTGCTTTCTCTAGCTGCGGTGAGCAGGGCCTGCTTTCTAGCTGCGGTTTCTCTGGTGGCGGAGCAAGGGCTCAGTCGTTGAGGCACACCAGCTTAGTTGCCCCAGGCATGCAGAATCCTCCTGTATCAGGGAGCGAACCTGGGTCCCCTGCACTGGCATTGAACCACCAGAGAAGTCCCTCGCTGGAGCCTTTGACTTTCAGCCCATTGGTCAGAGCAGAGGCGGTGGTCTGAACCTGTGATTGGCATGTGAAGTGGGTGGTCTGTAGGATCCAGGCAGAGAGTGTCAGAATTGAGTGACACTGGGGACGACAGAGGATGAGATGGCTGGATGGCATCACCGACTCGGTGGACATGAGTTTGGGTGAACTCCGGGAGGTGGTGATGAACAGCGAGGCCTGGTGTGCTGCAATTCATGGGGTTGCAGAGTTGGACGTGACTGAGCGACTGAACTGAACTGTAGAACACCCAGCTGGTCTTGTGGAGAATTGCTTTTAGCGAGGAAAACCCCACCCACACCTGCTATCAGAGGTGTGGTGAGCGTGCGGTCGTGTCAGAAAGGAGAAGCAGGAGGAGAACTGGGATCTTCTCTTTGGTGACCTTATCTGGTTACAGTGTCTTTGCAGACGTAATTAAGGATCTCAAGATGACGTCATCCTGGATTTAAAGTGTCACAGCAGAAAAGACACCAAGACACACGCACGGGGAGGACCATGGGAAGGTGGAGCCAGAGAGTGGAGCGATGCTGCAAGCCCAGGAGCCCCGGGAGCCCCAGAGGGCGGGCGCGCAGGGAAAGACCGGCCCTTGACACTCCAGAGGTATCCAGGCCCCTGGGACACCTTGACCTAGGGCTTCTGGCCTCCAGAGGAGTTTCTGTCGTTTTAAGCCTCTTCCTGCCTGGGAATTTGTTGCTGCCAGTCTGGAAAACCAATATGCAGTGTGACTCCATTTATGCAGAGAGTGTGCAGATCCGTGTCTGCCTAAGCTGAAGAATGGAGAGGGGTGGTCTGCAAAGGGGCCAAGGGAACCTTGGATGACGAAGCTCTTCCGTGCATACATGTGGTAATGACTTCAGCCCTGGAGGAGGGCACGGGAACCCACTCCAGGGTTCTTGCCTGGAGAATCCCATGGGCAGAGGATCCTGGTGGGCTACAGTCCATGGGGCCGCAAAGAGTCGGATGACTGAAGCGACTTGGTGATGGTTTCACCAGTGAATGCATTCATCGAACTGTACATTTTAAATAGGTGTATTTTATTGCACATAAATTATGTCTCATTTACTGAGATTTAAATGGCTATTGCCTAAACCCAGATGATCTTTGTAAGTAGAGAGGATGGCTGTGAGACCACCTGTGGGCTCAAGTTTTCCTAGATCAACTCTTTCCAGAGAAGCATAATGGTGTCAGTGCAGTTTGAGAGTCAAAGTGCAGTTGTACGGTAGCTGCCCCGGCTTTGCACCCTGTAAGGACGCTGAGTCCGTGACAGTAAGGAGGTGGCCTGGGGCGGCGGTGGGGGGGGGAGGGTCCTTCCCTGGTGGCCCAGTGGTTAGGACTGTGCTTTCACAGCAGGGGCACAAGTTCGCCCCTGGTGGGGAACTAAGGTACTACATGCTGCGTGCAGCGCACCCAGCGAAAGCAACTTTAAAAAAAGGGGAGAGGTTTTGTTACATTATTCATTTTGTTTTTCTTTCACCTTTCAAAATTCAGAGCCAAGGTTGGAACATTTTTTAAATTAAAAAAAAGAGCTATGAAGTTATTGCTATCAGTTCCCCCGTTTCCCTAAATAGAGCAGTACTGACCAGTGCAATTGTGTGTGTGTGTGTGTGTGTGTGTGCGTGCACACGTCTGAACGTTTGCAACACTTCACTGAGGAGGAGCATTTAGTCTCTGTTGGGCAGGGTCACCTATTGTTCCATACTCGGTAAATTTCCCAAGAGGACCCTTCTCCCACCTCTCTGCCCTCCTCCTGGGGCTGCACACGGTGAGCTGCTTGGGTTTCCTCAAACCTACCAGAGGATAGGATTCAGAAGTTCTGGAGTCTGATTTTTAACAAGCTTCCTGGTTCTGAGGTAGCAAGTGCATGGGCCTTGAAAAGCAGAGACCTTGGAAGAGTTCACTGAGCGCCCCCGGCTTTGTCCTTGGGATGCAGGGGCTTCACCGGGAGCTCTGTCTTTTCCGCTCTCCGACTCAGCGTGCCTTGCAATCTGCCGACTCAAGTCCTTCCTCAGACAGCGAGCTGTTTTCTCTCCTACTTGTTTGATTTTTAACCCCCTTCTCTCCGTTCCTTCTTCTCCATCTAGACCTCCTCTTCTCCACATGCAAGGCCTTCTGGATCTGCCTGCAAGCTTCTGTGTTTTGTCCTGTCATTTCTGCCATTCTGAGTTTTATCTGTGCCACGACGCAGCTCCTCTGAAGTTACTCTTGACTGGGATCGTTCTCTACTACAAGTTATTAAGCGACTGAGTATAAAATTAAATGAAAATGTTTAGTTTTTAAGTGAAAATTCATACTATATCCTTGCGGTTTCATGAGTCTTTTTCTCGCCTACTTAGAGCTCCTTGAGGACTCCATTTCCGGCTCTGCTGGCGTTCCCACCTGCCTCTTTCACCAGGTCTTCCAACGGGAACTGCCAGGGACGGTGCTTTTGTCTTCCTCCTCTGGGTACTAAACACGCTCATCTTCCTTCCCCTGCTCAGAGCTCCTCTGTTCTCAGATATCAGGCCAAATTCCACCACCCTCCTCCTCCCTGAAATTCTCTGCTGAGCAGCTCTGATGTGATTCGGGACACGGTTGGACCATGGCGTAGAGGTGTCAGGCAGCAAAGACGAGCAGAAATGCAGGCTCTGGCTTTGCTGCGGCCTGTCATCTCTCGCGTGGTGGACTCTTTGGAGTAGCTACATAAACATATATATCTTTGGAGTGTATGTGTACATATATGTTGGCTGTTTTTCTTAATTCTATACCCCTTCTCTATACACATCGGTTTCCCCGATGGGTCTGTGGTAAAGAATTGGCCTGCAAGGCAGGGGACACAGGGGTCATGGGTTTGATCCCCTGAAGGAGGAAATGGCAACCCACTCCTGTATTCATGCCTGGAGAATCCCATGGCCAGAGGGGCCTGGTGGGCTATAGTCCACGGAGTCACAAGGAGTCGGACAGGACTGAGCACGCACAGACACTTCCATATACACAACTCAACGCAACAGGCTGTGTCTCTGTCCCTACCCACCTCTTTTTCTTAATTCTGTGCTGGACCTGGGACTCTCTCTACTTGGGAGGACACCCCTGCTCTAAAAGTCCCGATGGAGGCGTTAAAGAGGAAGAAGCATACAGGATGACTGGAGCTCGAGTCTTCGTGCGACCTGAGCAGGAGCGGACTTCTGCTCACTCGCCGTCCCAACCAGCCGATCAGATTGGGGGGCAGCAGTGGGGGTCAGGCCAGAGCCCCCCGGCCGGCAGTGGCGTCCCGACCGCTGGCCTGTGCCTTCCGCACGTGCCCTTCAGGAACTCGCACTGCAGCGGGTGAGCTGCGGAGACCTGACTCGTCTTCTCTGTGTTCCAGGCAGTGGAAGCCAATCCAAACGCGCATTCCTCATCCTGTTCAAAGGAGCTCATCCTCTCCAAGCTTCTTGTAGTCTCTCAACAGCCAAGCAAGTCAAATAAGCTCTGTGGGAAGAGGAGCTCTCCTGTACTCGCTCCCGGGTCTACAGCTCNCAGTGGAAGCCAATCCAAACGCGCATTCCTCATCCTGTTCAAAGGAGCTCATCCTCTCCAAGCTTCTTGTAGTCTCTCAACAGCCAAGCAAGTCAAATAAGCTCTGTGGGAAGAGGAGCTCTCCTGTACTCGCTCCCGGGTCTACAGCTCAGGTTCTAGGAGAAGAAGTAAACAGAAGAGAGGTACTCGGAGCTGGGAGCAGGCTTGCAAGAAAGTGGCGTGTGTGCGTACTCAGTCACGTCCGACTCTGTGTGACCCCGTGGATGGGAGCCGCCAGGCTCCTCTGTCTGTGGGGTTCTCCAGGCAGGAATACTGGAGTGCGTTGCCATGCCCTCCTCCAGGGGATCTTCTCAATCCAGGGGTCAAACTCTCTTCTCGTGCCTCTCCCGCACTGGCAGGTGGATTCTTTACCACTGGGCCCCCTGGGAAGCCCAAGCGGGTAGAGTGGGTCTGACTAAGTCCAGGTAGGAATCAGGTTTTACTCAGTCTCATTGCCCAGCTGAATGCAGGCCTGGGGAGCCCGTTAATGCGCAGCTAGAATTGCTAACTGCTGACCTGACTTCTGCGTGAACCACACTTCTGTTTCCAAAATCGGACACTTCTGATCAATGTGGAAACCTGGAGTCTGAATCAGCAGTTACACAAGGAAAACAGCAGGGTCCTCTTTTGAGCTCTATTAATATTTTCGGATCAGTGTAAGGTTTTTACCTTTTCAACCAAAGAAAATGTATGCCTGCTCCTCAATTCATCACCAGCCTAGAGAGAGGACTTCTGACCCAGGGCTTTCTGAGTGTTAACCTCCTAAAGAGATCCCGTTTATGCAGCTACTTTTCTTGGCTCAGCAGCTGCTTGGTTTGCTGGACCCCTCGGCTTCTGGGAGCTGCTATGTCCTGGAGAGATGAATAATAGCTGTCCTGACGACAGGACCCCGCTGGATCCCTAGACGCACCAATGAGAGGAACGGGGAGATGGTTTCTCCTTAATTAGAATGTCTTTCTCCTGTTTACAGGGAGCGTGTCAAAATCCATATGTGTTGAGGTGTCTTATGAGCTTCACACTAGTTCCACGAGGTACATACAGGGAAAGTGCCTGTGTGCTAAATCGCTTCAGTCGTGTCCGACTCCCTGCAGCCCCATGGACGGCAGCCTCCCAGGTTCCTCCATCCATGGGATTCCTCAGGCAAGACTACGGGAGTGGGTTACCATTTCCCTCTCCAAGTAGGGAAAGTAATAGTCCTGTTTCACAGATGAGGGAACTGAGGCTTAAGGACTTGTCCGAGTTCGTGTTGCTGCTTAGAAGCGCAACTGGGAGTCTAATCCAGTCTCCTGGTTCCTGGTT
This sequence comes from Neotragus moschatus, assembly GCA_006410615.1. NCBI lineage: Eukaryota > Metazoa > Chordata > Mammalia > Artiodactyla > Bovidae > Neotragus > Neotragus moschatus. The sequence continues at coordinate 7,749 of SJYA01013524.1, forward strand.
TCTGCCTCCTGGAGGCCTGGTAAGTCGCCCAGGTCTGCTAGGGTATCTCTTCCTAATTTCTCGCTCTCTCTTTTGGCTTTGGAGGATTACTAACCAGTGGTACCAATATGAGACGCTATAAAATTTCCTTCCCTGAGGTGCCAGGAATATGATCCCCTTTGTCTGTGACCAGAAGGGCATAATGATTTGAATCTCATGTGAAGCAAGCTTGTAGGCCTGGCCTGGCCTGCACTTAATTATCTAGATTTCCGGGGAGCCGTCTGAGGGCACCCACGTGTCCAACACATCTGCATTTTCAAAGTGCCGGCAGGGCTTAGGTAACCCTCTGAAAACCCTCAAGACCGGTGATGCTTGTTGCTCTGAAGACAACCCCTTTCCTACATATTAGCACCCCTTTCTGTGGTTCACCTTCTCCAGGGAGATGCTAGCTATTTTTTAGAATTTTGTTCTTGACTCAGCTCTAGCAAGGGTTTTATAGAGATGGAAAAGCGACCTCAAACTTGGATTGCTCTGCTGACCTCTTCTAGGTCAAGCGGCGACTTCTGCAGCGTGTGGTCCACGCTTTCAGTCTCCTCGATCCCTTGATAGCCGTGTGACCACCAAGGACAAAAGCTCGTTGCTTCTCCGGCCGGCGACGGCTCCTGCAGGCTGGCCAGGGGCCTGATTTCTATCTGTCACTGAGAAGCGAAGGAGCCGAGTGTCAACTCCTGTGGGCCGATCGTGCGTCAGTCCGGTGAGTCTGCCTGGCTAGGGCTGCCCGCTCGGCTTGAGCTGCCCACAGGCACTCAGTCACCGGAGAGAAGGGAGAGGATTCACTCCAGGGGACAAGGAGCCGGGGAGCCAGCGTGGAGCTGGCTCCTCGCGGAGGGCACCTCACGGAGGGCACCTCGCTGAGGGCCCCCCACTGAGCCCATCTGAAGCAAATGTCACAGACGGACCTTATGGTCGGGGTGAAGGAACGGGAGGAGCACATTCAGCCTGCAGCAGTGGGCGTCTCAGGGGGCGCGGGGAGCTTTGTCAGTCCAGCTCGCAGTGCGGATTTTGCAGACCGCGTCTGTCGGGACTTCGTTAGCGGCACAAGCTTTCAGGCCCTCAGAGGTGACTCTGCAGGGGTGTTCCTCCGCGGGCTCTGCCTCTAGCCTCGGACTTCTCAGGGTGATGAGAGACAGCGTGCGGCTTTAAGGCATGTGGCCTGTGCGCGGACAGGAGTCTTTAGTTCAAGATTCCTCTCCCCCACTGTCTCAGACAAGTCATTCGTATTTCTCCGTTATGCACTTCCTTTCCCGTAAGATGGAAACAAACCTTGGAGAGCTAATACTGTCCATCGCAGCGCTGCCACCCACAGGGGACGTGTGTGAGTGCTAAGCCCCTTCTGTCCTGTCCGACTCTTGGGGACCCCCTGGACCATGGTCCTCCGGGCTCCTCTGTCCAGGGCACTCTCCAGGCAAGAACACTGGAGTGGGTGGTCACGCTCTTCTCCAGGGGACCNACAAGCTTTCAGGCCCTCAGAGGTGACTCTGCAGGGGTGTTCCTCCGCGGGCTCTGCCTCTAGCCTCGGACTTCTCAGGGTGATGAGAGACAGCGTGCGGCTTTAAGGCATGTGGCCTGTGCGCGGACAGGAGTCTTTAGTTCAAGATTCCTCTCCCCCACTGTCTCAGACAAGTCATTCGTATTTCTCCGTTCTGCACTTCCTTTCCCGTAAGATGGAAACAAACCTTGGAGAGCTAATACTGTCCATCGCAGCGCTGCCACCCACAGGGGACGTGTGTGAGTGCTAAGCCCCTTCTGTCCTGTCCAACTCTTGGGGACCCCCTGGACCATGGTCCTCCGGGCTCCTCTGTCCAGGGCACTCTCCAGGCAAGAACACTGGAGTGGGTGGTCACGCTCTTCTCCAGGGGACCTTCCCGACCCAGGGATTGAACCCACATCTCTTAAGTCTCCTGCATTGGCAGGCGGGTTCCTTACCAATAGGACCACCTGGGAAACCCCAGATGAAATGTACTACAGTCTTACTTCATAGGTGACCTACAGTTTTGTATTTCAACAGGCAGTTTCTTGAGTGGGCTGAGCTGAAATTGTCAGCTTTGTAGAACCAAAACCAGGTTTGCCAAAACACACACACATATATATTTTAAATTTATTTTATTATTTTCTTCCTGACTTATATTTGAAAAAAAAAAAATGCCAGGGCTGAGATGGCACTAAAAAAAAGAAATGGTCAGGAAAAATTCACTGAACTTTTCCCCTTTGCCCTCTGCTTATTTTCATGTCTTANATATATATTTTAAATTTATTTTATTATTTTCTTCCTGACTTATATTTGAAAAAAAAAAAATGCCAGGGCTGAGATGGCACTAAAAAAAAGAAATGGTCAGGAAAAATTCACTGAACTTTTCCCCTTTGCCCTCTGCTTATTTTCATGTCTTAGTGTGTTTCAAGGTACAACCAAGTTGTTAATGTTTTCTGTTTAATAAACAGAACGTCTGTAACCTCTGCTCCTGAGGTTCAGTCAGCTTGGCTATTAGCTAACAGGGAACTAGTTTGAACTGCAAAACTCAAGGTCACTTTCACCGTTCTTTCGCTTGCATTCTCCCTGTAATTCACTGTGCTCATGCTCTCTCTGGAAACACCCTGCCTTAAATATATCATGGCTCTCTCCCTCAGGCCCGGAACAAATAATACAGCCCACACCGTACAGAGTACTGAGCTGGACTGGCACAGTGATTCATATCTGGGGAGCTGTGTTCCTGGGGCTCAAAGCCTGCCATGCACTTATACCTTCCAGAATCATCCTCTGAGTGCCAACAGAGGAGTCCCTGGGCACGGCTGGCTGCTGGATGACCTGCTTTGGCACCTAGCCCTGAGAACCTCGGGGTCTTAGTGTGACCTGGGCTTCCCTCTGAGCTTCAGTGGGCCCTGGGCTGCACGGAGAACACGCTGGTTCTTGCTGAGAGGGGCATCTCAAGAGGCAAGAGAGCGCTGGGTGGGACCTCGCCGTCGGGGAAGCTCTTGCTTTTCCCCGAGAGGCTATTTTGCA
>SJYA01013525.1:0-10699 GCA_006410615.1 Neotragus moschatus
AGATACTTAGGAATATCTTTGGACCACAGTGGTGTCCTCAGTGACACGGCAGCCTGTTTAGATGGAAGCTTCACACATGCGCTGTTCTGCTGTGGTTTTGTTAATGCTGCTGCCACAGCCTCTGTCTTCGATTGCTGCTGCCAGGGCTTGCTGTGTGGTCCAGGATCTCCTGAAGCCTTTACACATCATCTCATTTCATCCTTGGGTTCCCTGGTGGCTAAGACTGTAAAGAATCTGCCTACAAATCAGGAGACCCAGGTTCAATCCATGGGTCAGGAAGATCCCCTGCAGAAGGGAATGGCAACCCTCTCCAGTATTCTTGCCTGGAAAATCCCATGGACAGAGGAGCCTGGTGGGCTACAGTTCATGGGGTTGCAANCTAAGACTGTAAAGAATCTGCCTACAAATCAGGAGACCCAGGTTCAATCCATGGGTCAGGAAGATCCCCTGCAGAAGGGAATGGCAACCCTCTCCAGTATTCTTGCCTGGAAAATCCCATGGACAGAGGAGCCTGGTGGGCTACAGTTCATGGGGTTGCAAAGAGTCGGAAACGACTGAGCGACTTTCATTTACTCACTCATTTCATCCTGACCACAACTGAATGGGATAAGCTTTAGTGTCCTCACTTTACAGATAAGGAAGCAGATTCTTGTATCAGGTGAAATAGCTCACCCATTCTCATACAGTTTGTGTTAATATTATCAAATGACAGAACTAGGATTCTGTCCAAAGTTTCTTTGTTACATTATTACATTTTCATCTTCTTAGTACTTTCAAGTATGTGGAATTTCTCCTTAAGTTTAAATTCCCTGTTTCTTGCAGAATCAAAATTTTAAGCGCTTGTTTCCCAGCATACGACCCTTGCTCTGGTTGGATGGGGGGAGGGGTCGTCTCTGAATGAGACAGGACACATGTGACCTGTCACGTTCACCCCAACTTTGGGATCTTGACTCACTCTGTTGAGCCCCCCCTGTGTTGTCTTCTCTTCTATCCTTGATTTAAACAAATGCTGCTGAGCCGGCAGCAGCCCTGTGGCCCTCTCCCAGCACTTCTGTTCACGCTGATCTAGGGCTTCCATATATGTGCATGGCCAGGCTTGCACCTCCCAGTATCCTGTCAGGTGAGGTCATGCTGACTCCCTGGGAGTGTTCTGAGCTCTGTGACAGCAGGCTGTGTCTGGTAGTGCCTGTCCATGCTGGACACATCACGGGCATCAAATAAATACTGGATTGACTGAGACAACAGTTACAGGAAATGGCTGGGACCCCACAGAGGCCCATGGTAGCCCATCTTGCACTAGAAGCTTTAGAAATGCAGAAGAGAGAGCAGACTGGGGTTAGGCATTCCTGAAACATTGGACTTTGGTGTGTGTTTGAGCTGTCTCAACTCAGGGAAGTCTTCTCCTTGTTATGTCTGTCCATCTGTGTATCTCAAATCAGCCTGATTGGACTTGGTGGACCTGATATCTAAAGAGAGGAACTTTGTGCCCTGTGACAGCCTGGTGTTCATGTAGACTCTGCTGGTCTGGCTCCTGGCCTGGGCTCTTGGGGCTTATAGATAATTACAAACAGTCTGTTACTTGGTTAACAAAGTGATTCTGACTGTCTTGCTGACCATCATGAAATGCAAGATCAGTATCATGAATCTTTATGCTAAAGTGCATCTCTAGACTGAAAAAGATCTTGAGACAGAATTCCCTCCTTTTTGGTGTTGGTCCGTCTTTTTTCTCTGAAGGACATTGACTAATTGGATGAGACCCACCCACATTATGGAGGATAATCTGCTTTACTCAGAGTCTACTGATTTAAATGTTGATCTCATTAAAAACCCTTTCACTATAATAACTAGATGAGTGTAAGCAAGTGTCTGGAAACTGTAGTTTCACCAGGTTGACATAAAATTAACCCTCACACCCATCATAACCAGTAAGCATGATTTTAGTGGGAAAAGCACTAACTCTGATTCCTTCATGGAGTATGTGATGCACCAGAGTGTAACACAAAAGGGACCTTGCAGAAGGTTTTCAGGCAATTTTGCTCAAATTTTCAGTTAGGGCTTTTTATTTCTTTGACACCAAACTGCTACTGAATTGTGTCTGAGGCTTAAAATTCCTTTCTTTGTAGATGTGTGCAGCAATACAGTGAACTGCCAAGAACTCTGGATTTTCTAGGGTTGACTTTGTCAGGATGCTTTATGTCATGATGAAGGAAACATCTTTGATTTGGGCAACAAACCTAAGTTTTTCCTTAAATACACAGAATGTCATGTAGGAACTTTGGGAATTTAGAGATTTGTCAGCAGTAATTACTTTCAGTAAAAGAGGGACTAATGGCTGAGAATAAGAGTGGTGAGAAGGATTGGTGTTAGTGTGGCAGATGGCTTCCTGGTGAGTTGAAATAACTGGTGATTTTTTTTTTTTTCTTTCTGATCTCTATATAGTTTCTATATGGTTTCCACTCTCTATATGATTTCTATAACCCTTAAAAAAATCTAGTTCTCTAGTTCATCAAAATCACCTGGATTGCTTTTTAAATCTATATGATCACACCTTGGAGATTCTGATTCACTAGGCCTTAGCTGCTGCCCAGGGTATCTATATCTTTAGTAAAGGTCACTCTTGTGTATCTAAAAATAAGCACCATTTTGGAAACACTGCCCAGGTTGCAGAAAAAAGCACATAAAGCCAAAATGTGCTTCAGCAAGTATAAAAGATGTCAGGATCATATGTAAACTAAAATTAGTTGACAGGAAAACCTGTCTTGGTTTATGCTAGATGTTTTTTTGGGGGGATGTAAATATGGAATTTATTCATTCATTCAATCACTTATTCCACAAAATAACTAACTACCTACCTGAAGCCTGGTGTAGACTAAAGGCAGGCTAGATGCAGAAAGGTTCTTCCTGTTTGGAACTTATGTTTATCAAGTGGGAGTGGTTTAATAAAGAATCAAATAGTGAAACTCACTGTGGACATGTTTGTGTGTCATAAGTCCTTGGCAGGATAACTCCAAGGTGCCATGGGGTGCTTTGGCAGAGTTACTGGTATAGTCTTAGAGCTCATGCTTCCCAGGAAGGCTGAGGAAGTTACCTGGAGAATTCCATGTGTGGGGGTGAGGGAGATGGGAGGCTGATGCTTTGTGGTTTCCTGGGGATGATGATGTGACACAGACTTTTAGTGCACAAGAGGGGGATCCATACTTTTGGGGAACCAAAAATGTCTAAGGCTGCAGAGTAGAAAGTGCTGAAGACCCTAGAAGGGGACTGTATAAGGCCCTACAGGAAACATGAAGGTTTTTATCATTTCAGAGCTCAGTCTGGCTGCAGCCTGGGGAATGGGGCAGTGTGGTAGCGTGGGGATCCAGAGCAGAGGCAGGGGGGATGCATCAGGAACCTAATGCAATACATGGTCCAGGGATAGGAAGATGTGGTTTGATTTAGGGTGAAATAGAGATGTGGTCAGATTTGAGAGCTACTGAAGGCAAGTCTGGAGAAGGCAATGGCACCCCACTCCAGTACTCTTGCCTGGAAATCCCCTGGATGGAGGAGCCTGGTGGGCTGCAGTCCATGGGGTCGCTAGGAGTCAGACACGACTGAGCAACTCCTCTTTCACTTTTCACTTTAATTCATTGGAGAAGGAAATGGCAACCCACTCCAGTGTTCTTTGCTGGAGAGTCCCAGGGATGGGGGAGCCTGGTGGGCTGCTGTCTCTGGGGTTGCACAGAGTCGGACATGACTGAAGTGACTTAGCAGCAGCAGCAGCAAGGCAAGTCTTGAGTTGGGTATGGAGGTGGAAGGGGAGAGGTGGATCTCAGGCTGCTTTGGGTTTTGGGGGGCTGCAAAATCTCTGGATTCACCAAAATATAGAATGCTAAAAGAAAACCAGATTTGGGGAAGGGAAGAGTCTGAACTTGATTTTGAATTCTGAGAGGCTTTTCAAATATCTGGTATTTGTTATAAGATCCACCTCACTGATCACCCATTGGCCTGATTAAATCTCCTTTCTTACTAAAACTGGTAGTAGATATTGAATATAATCAACAGATTGGATGTTCACTTTTTCCCCTAACTTTGTCTCTCACTTAGATGTGTTCATGCCCAGTTAGAAGATGAAAAGGGCAACACAAGTAGAAGGAAAGGTCAGCTGAGTTTACTGACCATATGGTCAGAACTGGATGAGGTTTAACCATAGGTGGTTTGGAGGCGTGGTGGGCACGTAGAGTTTAGAGCACAGTGTGGTGCTGAGCCCTGCTGCCCTACTGCCTCCTGCAGCCTGGAGCTCAGTAGACTCATATTTCTGTCATGATGGTCATCTCCCAGGATGAGCATCTCCCAGGATTTTCACTCAGGTCATGTCTGGAATCCCTTGGAAGAAAACTTTCCACCTTTGCCTACCTTGGAGGGACGATTGTTTATACCCTCAGGGCAGATCTACATGTGGCTTCATAGCGTTGTGTCTTGCTGTTAACCCATGCTTTTCAATTTCCTTTCTTCCCTATACAGAAAATAAGGATTTATTACGATCTTATATGCCTAAGAATTCCCTCTATTTTTCTCTTAGCAAGGAAAGAGAACAATGATCTTGGAATTGAACAACTAACAGAATTAGAAAAGATCTCGTGTTAACTTCAAAGCACTGTAAGTTTTCAGTGACTTTTGCATCCAGTAAAGCTTCTCTGAGGTTATATTGTTCAGAAAGCTACTTAGGTTTTTCCATTACCAGCCACTGAGACGTCAATCTTTCTGACTGCAGTTCTGATGTTGATACCTTCTTGTGTGACGTGTTCTGGATCTGCACTTCATGGCTCTAATGGCCATTTAATTTCACCTTTTTCATCAGCCTGACTCTTGGAGAAAAATGCAGTCAGCACTTCTGGTACCATTACAAGCTGGTCATGTGTTGGGCGAAGTCTCATTTAACCCCTGGAAGACTGTGATGTCTTCCCCCTCAGACCTGTGATTTGTGGACAAACGCTTGATGAATTTACTTCCTCACCTTCTTCTTCTTTTTTTTTTTTTTTTTGAAAGTGGGGATTTCTATTCTAATATGCACAAACTGAATATTAAATTTGTTATGTCTTGGTAATACATTTAGTTGGAATTTGAAATTGGAATTTGATTCTGTCTAGACAAGATTTATAATATATATGCATAACTATACATTTAACATACATGTATAACATATGTTACTGACCGGGGACCTTGAACTTTTTAATCAATATAAATTGATAAGGGGCCAGAAGAGAAATTCAAGCAAGTCCTTACTGGGGCTCATGCTGCAGCACAAGGGAGTGAAAAACAAGTAACAGGTGCCTTTGTTCACACTGAGAACAGTAGACTGGTTTCCTTGAATGGAGTGAGAGTGGGGGTGGATCACAGAGGTGGCTTAGATGGCCTGCCCACCTCCGAGTAGGTGCTGTGTGTGAAGATCATATGCAGTGCCCTGTCTTTGCTCTCAGCATCTCAGAAATGGCAGCTGGCTTATGCGTCTGTGCAGTTAGTTTTAGTCCCTTAGAGTTCCTTTGTATTCTGTTGCTGGAGGAGACGTTTGTGCAGGTGCAAGTGCCCCACTAAAGGATCCCCGGTCCCAGCCTGCCTCACAACGTTGTTCCAGCTGTATTAGCTCAGACTGTGTAAGGCTGTAGCCTTGTCATCAGTTAGTTCAGCTCAGTCGTGTCCGACTCTTTGCAACCCCGTGGACTGCAGCACACCAGGCCTCCCTGTCCATCACCAACTCCCAGGTTACCCAAACTCATGTTCTTTGAGTCAGTGATGCCATCCAACCATGTCATTCTCTGTTATCCCCTTCTCCTCCTGCCTTCAATCTTTCCCAGAATCAGGGTCTTTTCAAATGAGTCAATTCTTCACATCAGGTAGTCAAACTATTGGAATTTCAGCTTCAGTATCAGTCCTTCCAATGAATATTCAAGACTGATTTTCTTTAGGATGGACTGGTTGCATCTCCTTGCAATCCAGGGGTTTCTCAAGAGGTTCTTTAGTTCTTCGCTTTCTGCCATAAGTGTGGTGTCATCGGCATATCTGAGGTTAATGGTTGGACTGACTTGAACTAGGCCTACAATCTGTTCCTTTTCTTACCTCATACCCACAATGGGCAGACTCTGTGCAAGTCTTAGTTGGAGTTGGAATGTGAAAGTGCTTGAATGATGGAGTGTCTCCCCTCTTTGTGATATAATATTTCTCTGAGGATTCAAAGGTAGGGAAGGTGGTGCTGATCTGGAATGTCCTGACCTGGTTCCCTGGAGAATTAGCATTTGAGATGGTCTGGAAGGGTGGGTATGGGATTAGTACTCTGGGTGTCCAGGCAGAGGCCACTTGGAGAGTGTGCACTTAGGTGCTGATGGCTCCTGGAGGCTATTTAGTGTGCTGGACACTCTCAGAGGTGGTGTAAAGAGGTCAGCAGGGAGTGCTTTGGGGGTTGGTTTGGTGGTATTGGGGAAGGCTGATGAAAGAACCATTCAAAAAAAAAAGATGTATCAGTATTTGAAACAACTAATAGCAAGTGATGTTCTGAAATTGTGTTGTTCAAGAGGAAAAGAGAATTGGCAGAGATAAGCTGTGTCAGAACAGGCGAGACTGGTACCTGACTGATGATGGGAGAGGTGTGGAGAGAAAACTCAGGCTGTGGTGGCTGAGAGTTTGCAGAGGAGTCCTCAAACTGCCGTCTGTCCACTGTGCCTCCTCCTGGACATGGGCTCGGAGTGGATAGGAGTTGCTGTGCCTGGTGTTAGGTTTTCAGTGAACTTGGATGAGAGGAGGGGGGAACGAATGAATCACATCTCCCACCAGCTGGTCTTAGAGAGAAATGCAAGGATCCTATCTTTTTTTCCTGCATGACAGTTTTCCTGTTCAGTTTTTACCAGTTCTTCTTTTGAAATAGAAGTTTGCAATCACATTTATGACTTTGGGGCATGATAGAGGGGTGTGTCAAGGACTTGAATGGTATTTACCATGTTTAACATGGTAGATTACTATTTGTGTGTTGTTTTCTTTCTCTAACATCTTCAGATGCTTGTTTCAGTTGCCCCATGTTGGTTAGGATTTGGTTTACCTGTGGGTNGAGGAAAAGAGAATTGGCAGAGATAAGCTGTGTCAGAACAGGCGAGACTGGTACCTGACTGATGATGGGAGAGGTGTGGAGAGAGAACTCAGGCTGTGGTGGCTGAGAGTTTGCAGAGGAGTCCTCAAACTGCCGTCTGTCCACTGTGCCTCCTCCTGGACATGGGCTCGGAGTGGATAGGAGTTGCTGTGCCTGGTGTTAGGTTTTCAGTGAACTTGGATGAGAGGAGGGGGGAACGAATGAATCACATCTCCCACCAGCTGGTCTTAGAGAGAAATGCAAGGATCCTATCTTTTTTTCCTGCATGACAGTTTTCCTGTTCAGTTTTTACCAGTTCTTCTTTTGAAATAGAAGTTTGCAATCACATTTATGACTTTGGGGCATGATAGAGGGGTGTGTCAAGGACTTGAATGGTATTTACCATGTTTAACATGGTAGATTACTATTTGTGTGTTGTTTTCTTTCTCTAACATCTTCAGATGCTTGTTTCAGTTGCCCCATGTTGGTTAGGATTTGGTTTACCTATGGGTCCCAGAGCTACTCATGTTAAAGATTCTTATACAGGTCATTTGTTTTTCTCTCATGCAAGAATCCTTGTAAGGCTCTGTATGAGTTTCCTGGGGCTGCGGTTCGAAAGTACCACAAACCAGGTGGCTTAAAACCACAGGAATGTGTTGTTTCACAGTCCTGGAGGCTAGCAGTCTGAAATCGAGGTGTTAGCAGGGTCAAGATCCCTCTGAATCTGATAAGGGAGCATCCTTTCTTGCTTCTGTCAGCTTTTGATAGTTACAGGCAAACCTTGGTGTTCCTTGGTTTGTAAGTGCCATCACCCCAGCCTCTGTCTCCCTCATCAGGTGACTGTTTTTTGGGTGTATGTCTGTCTCTGCAGCTCTCTCAAGGGCACCCGTCATATTGCATTCAGGGCCCACCCTATTCCACTGTGGTCTCACCTTAATTGATTGTATCCATAGCAACCCTATTTCCAAATTATGTCATGTTTGGAGGTAACGGGGATTAGGGCTTCAGTATATAAGTCTCATGGCTAATGTGAACCTCTGTGGTGCTGGGACCTAGACTCTTCCGCTCTTGTTATGTTACTCCACTGGGTGTGACTTTGACCCCGCTGGCAGCCTCCAAGACCCAGGCCGTGGGGTGGAGGAAGGTCCTGGTTGCTGTCGCTCTCCACTGACCTGGATTTAGTCACGTGGCCGCTCCTATCTGCTCAGGAGTCTAGAAACAGAGGGCCTCCTTCCAGGCTGCCACGTGTTGGCTAAAATCCGGGGTTTGCTACCTCAGAAGAAAGAGAGCAGATTTGAGGACAGCCAGCAGTCTCTGCCTCACAGAGACTTACAGTCTCTCTTAAGTCTCTCCCCTTACAGCCTTTGGGGACCTTGGGGAGTGGGAGTGGTATAAGTTGTTTGTTCAGTTTCTCTACCACTCTAGTTTTCCTCACTGAATTATGTCTAGCGTTTGCAAAGCGAGAAGTTTTCTCTGATGTGTCTGTCAGCTTTGTAGAAGTTCACTGGGCTTTGTTTTATTCAGTTAAATTTCATTAATTAGCTGCTAAGTGGTGTAGAAAATAACAAGTGAGGTGCGACCCTTCCTGCCACGGAGGAGAGAGGGTAGTAACTAAGGAGGAGAAACCGCGATTGTGAAAAGATGCCTGTGAAATATTTTTTAAGGCGTAGAAACTTTAGAGTGATGACTTAAATGACAGCTACTGACAAGCAGTGATATGGATTTGACACACATGAGGGGGAAAGCAGAGTGTACAGGCTTTATGTATATATAGGGTGGTACTAGAGAAGACTCCTGAGAGTCTTGGGCAGCAAGGAGGTCAAACCAGTCAATCTTGAAGGAAATCAACCCTGAATACTCATTGGAAGGACTGATGCTGAAGCTCCAGTATTTTGGTCACCTGAGGCAGACAGCCTACTCATTGGAAAAGTCCCTGAGGCTGGGAAAGATTGAAGGCAGAAGGATAAGAGTGTCTCAGAGGATGAGATGGGTGGATGGCATCACCGATGTGATGGACATGAAGTTGGACAAACTTCAGAAGATGGTGAGAGACATGCCTGGCATGCTGCAGCCCATGGGTTCACAAAGAGTTGAATGTGACTGGGTGACTGAACAAGATATTATTGCTATACTATTTTATATGCTTATATGTATATTATAATAATAGTATATTGCATACTATATATTATTTAATATTTCTCAGGTGAAACAAGACTTAATAAATACAGTTGTAAAATGATAGGTAGATATAAATGATAGGTAAAATAAATGATAGGCAAAATAAAACTTTTTATTGCAAATTTCAAGGAAACAGTTGTTTTGCTTATGCTTTGTTCTTGCAGTATAAACAATCTGTGTTTTTCCTTTTTCTGTAGAACTTTCTGTTACTTGGTGAGATATCACAGTGCTACCCTCAGCTGCCATCAGATGGCAAAATGATAGTGGATGTGCAAGACTTTACAGCTTTTTGGGAAAAGGTAAGTCATTCCAAAACTGTGACTGCTAAAAGACAACTGTGACATAGATTTATTGGAGAATTTTGAGATTTTACATATATTATGTGACTTGCCCATTTATTGAAAATATGTTATGAAAATTCTCAGAATCAGGAATAAGGTTTGCACTGAATGGTGATTAAGTATAAAATCAGCCTGAGGCATTTGACATATTGCTCTTTATCTCATTTTCAAAACAGCTTTCAATGTATAAGCACATGTTGAACTGAAAGTACATAGATTATTTTTTAAATTTAATTTATTTTTCATTACGTTTTATTACAGAATATTAACTGTAACTCCCTGTGCTATACAATAGGATCACCTTAAACAAAAGATACAGAGCATAAATACATCTTTTCTTGAAAACCCAAATCTAATATTTTGGGCATCAATGGTTTAACTCTTTTTAAACTTGGCAATATACTTTGTGGTTATTTATGGTTATAAAGTACATAAATTAGAATTTGAAGGGTTACACAGACAAAATACTGCAGTATTGAATGGGTTAACTAACAAATACATGACCACTCGCTATAGATCGGAGGCTTTGAGGAGTCAGCGTACATTTTTGCCATGATGTTCTTACTATACACTGAAAGAGGCCATTCAGATCTTTGCTGTGGGGTAGGGTGGGGCTTCCCCATCCCGAGCTTCTGGATGGTTCTGGCTACTTCGGTGGCTGCCAGGGACAGGAGGAGATAGCATGTGAGCATTGTCACCACCAGTGATTCTCAGCTGAAGGACTGTCCTATGTGGCAAGCTGACAGGGAGAACTGGTGATTTCCAATACCCACCATCAATACAGTAGTATGTTCCCAAATACATAGGATCACATCCCAGTATCTTTTCTACATGGAAAGTCACACAGGGTTCCTTACCTACCCTGACAGCTTTTCCTACATTAATGTAGTAGATTTAACTCCTGCTTGGTATTTTTCATCATAATACACTTGAAGCATATATAGAAGGCACCATTAAAATTTCATTATAAGGGTCACTATGTGAATGCTTCGCATGAGGCGGCCAAAGTACTGGAGCTTCAGCTTCAACATCAGTCCTTCCAATGAACACACTCAGGACTGATCTCCTTTAGGATGGACTGGTTGGA
>SJYA01013526.1:0-10976 GCA_006410615.1 Neotragus moschatus
CTGGCCATGGCCTTATGTAAGAATAAACACCTCTGTAAGAAAGGCATCTCCACAGTATGTTTTGATCCAGGCTCTGCAAAAACCCTAGTCAGTAACAAATGCATGGAATTAATCTACCGATTCTAAGAGGAAAATAGAAAATTTCTCACCCGCTTCTTACTCAGAGTCTCATCAAGCTGTTAGTGTTTCAGTGACAAATATTGGACAAGATACACTTAAAATTCCTTTGAATTTCATAGGAGTTATCGGATCATACAGGAGGTATGGTGATTTTCAACATTTGAAAACAGGAGAGTGTGCATCTGAACTCCCAGCAGCGAGTTCCTGGTGCTCTGCGAGATAAGGATGTTTGTAAATGTTTAATACTGCTGAAAATTTTAAAACCTGTTTTTTCAACTTTGACAGTATGTGAAATCATGTTTGAACATGATTTTTGCAGCTGTCTCCATAAACTTCCAAACTTTGATAATATTCTGGTTTTGGAAGTTTACCAGGGAGAGCACTAGCAACCACAAAACAGTTGTTTTCCTATTTCCATGACCTTCCACGGAACCATCAATCCCTGTGACTGTTAATAAGAAAGAATGTATTATTCCTCAAATATCTTGTGTACATGTAGAATATATCTACTGTATTGGTTACTTCATAATTTTTTCCAACACTGTTGAAGCATAATTGACAAATAAAAATGCATATATTTATGGCGTACAGTTCTTATTTAGACATATTAATACATTGTGAAATGATTACTGCAATCAAGCTAATTAACACATCTATCACCTCACATAGTTATCTTTTGTGTGAGTGTGTTTGTCGCTGGTTTAGCAATGTTCAAAAATATAATACGGAACTATTTCTTATCTATAGTCACCATGTTGTACATTAGCTCTCCAGAAATTATTCATTCTGCATAATTAAAATCTTGTATCCTTGACCGGAATCTTCTGATTTCCCACATACCCTAGGCCCTGATAACCACCATTACACTCTCTGATCTTATAAGTTCAATTTTTTGGGGGAGTAAGGTAAAAATCTGTTTAATTTTAATTACTATCAAAGTCAATATGTTTTAAGAGACATTTTCCATTTGATTTACTTAGATCATGTGAATTCTAATTTATTTCTCAATAAATTATTATATTTAATCAGAAATTTAAATTCTAATTGTCCTTATTCTTTTAGAAAAACTGTGTTTTCCATCTCTATCTCAGTCTTTCTCTCCTTTTTTAAAATTTTTAAATTTATTTATTTTAATTGGAGGCTAATTACCTTAAAATACTGTGCTGGTTTTTGCCATACATACTTTTACGTGAATCAGCCACAGATGTACATGTGCTCCCCATCTTATCCTTCTGGGTCATCCCAGGCACGAGCACTGAGTGCTCTGTTTCATGCATTAAACTTGAACTGGTGATCTATCTCACATATGGTAATATACATAATTCAATGCTATTCTCTCAAAAGCATCCTACCCTTACCTTCTCCCACAGAGTCCAAAGTTTGTTATGTCTGTGTCTCTTTCCCTATCTCACATATAGGGTCATCATAACCATCTTTCTAAATTCCATATATATGGGCTAATATACTATATTGGTATTTTTTTAAATTTTACTTTTATTTATTTATTTATTTATTATTTATTTTTTTACTTTACAATACTGTATTGGTTTTTCCATACATTGACATGAATTTGCCACAGTATTTTGACTTACTTCACTCTGTATGATAGGTTCCAGTTTCATCTATCTCATTAGAACTGATACAAATGTATTCTTTTTAAAGGCTGAGTAATATTCCATTTTGTATATGTACCACTGCTTTCTTATCCATTCCTCTACTGATGGACATCTAGGTTGCTTCCATGTCTGAGCTATTATAAGCAGTGCTGCAATGAACATTGGGGTACTCATGTCTCTTTCAGTTCTGGTTTCCTCAATGTGTATACCCAGCAGTGGGATTGCTGGGTCATATGGCAGTTCTATTTCCAGTTTTTTAAGGAATCTCCACACTGTTCTCCATAGTGGCTGTACTAGTTTGCATTCCCATCAACAGTGTAAGAGGGTTCTCTTTTCTCCATACCCTCTCCAGCATTTAATTGTTTGTAGATGTTTTGAAAGCATGAGATGGTACCTCACTGTGGTTTTGATTTGCATTTCTCTGATAATGAGTGATGTTGAGCATTCTTTCATGTGTTTGTTAGCCATGTGTATGTTTCCTTTGGAGAAATGTCTGTTTAGTTCTTTGGCCTATTTTTTTTTTTACTTTATTTTTTTATTTTTTATTTTTAATATAAATTTATTTATTTTAATTGGAGATTAATCACTTTACAATATTGTATTGGTTTTACCATATATCAACATGAATCCACAACAGGTATACAAGTGTTCCCTATCCTGAACCTCCTCCCTTTTCCCTCCCTGATAGATCATTTATTTTTCTAGTATTGAGCTACAGAAGCTGCATATATATGTTTTTGATTCATTCTTTGTCAGTTGCTTCATTTGCTATTATTTTCTCCTACTCTGAAACCTGTCTTTTCACCCTGCTTATAGTTTCCTTCGTTGTACAAAAGCTTTTAAGTTTAATTAGGTCCCATTTGTTAACTTTTGCTTTTATTTTCATTCCTCTGGGAGGTGGTCATAGAGGATCTTGCTGTGATTTATGTCAGAGTGTTTTGCTTATGTTTTCCTCTTGGAGCTTTATAATTTCTGGTCTTACATTTATTTATTTATTTATTTATTGTCTTACATTTAGATCTTTAATCTATTTTGAGTTTATTTCTGTGTATGGCATTAGAAAGTGTTTGAGTTTCATTCTTTTACATGTGGTTGACCAGTTTTCCCAGCACCACTTGATAAACAAATTATCTTTTCTCCATTGTATATTTTTGCCTCCTTTGTCAAAGATAAAATGTCCATGGGTGTGTAGATTTATCTCTGGGCTTTCTATTTTGTTCTATTGATCTATATTTCTGTCTCTGTGCCAGTACCATACTGTCTTGATGACTATAGCTTCGTAGCATAGCCTGAAGTGAGGCAGGTTGATTCCTTCAGTTCCATTCTTAGTTCTCAAGATTGCTTTGGCTATTCGAGGTTTTCTGTATTTGTATATAAATTGTGAAATTATTTGTTCTGGTTCTCTGAAAGATACCATTGACAGCTTGGTAGGAATTGCATTGAATCTACAGTTTGCTTTGGGTGGTGTTCTCATTTTTACTTAATATCACTTCTTCTGATCTATGAACATGGTATATTTCTCCATATATTTGTGTCATCTTTGATTTCCTTAATAAGTGTTTTATAGTTTTCTGTAAAAAGGTCTTTTGTTTCTTTAGGGAGATTTACTCATAAGCATTTTATTCTTTTCATTGCAATGGTGAATGGGATTGCTTCCTTAATTTCTCTGTTTTCTCATTGCTAGTGTATAGGAATGTGAGAGATTTCTGTGTATTAATTTTATATCCTGCAATTTTACTATATTCATTGATCAGCTCTAGTAATTTTCTTGTGATGTCTTTGATTCCACATAAAAGTTAAATCATACAGTATTTGGTTATTTTTTTGTTTGTTTTTGGCTCTTTTCACTTAGCATAATATTCTTATTATATTGTCAAAGATGCTGCAATTTCCTTCTATTTTAACAGTGAATATTTTACTATAATAAATATGTAATAATATGTTTTATGCATAATATAAATTATATATAATATATTTATATATAATAGCTATATATTTGTATATATTTATAACCATATCCTCTCATTTGCTTTATCCAGTTACTATCAACTGACAATTGGGTTGTTTCCATATCTTGGATAATTTGAAAAATGCTAAAATAAGGCACCTTTTGCATAGCATAAAATTTACAAATTTCAAGTGTTTATCTGTATGATTTTTAAAAGATTTAACAAGTTGTGAAGCATCACAATGAGTGAGTATTAAAACATTTTCTTTAGCCAACAAGATAGATACCTTAATTGTACATATGCAGCTGCTGCTACTAAGTCACTTTAATTAATCTCAATTTTCATGTTCTGTCTTATACAATAAACTATTTACTTTCTGTCTCTATAGATTTGCCTTTTCTTGACATTTCTTATGTATAGATATAAAAAGGGGTCTTTGCTCTCTTGATTTGTTCAATTAGCATTATATTTTTGAGATCAATTTATATGGTAACATGTATGAGAGATCTTTATTGCTATATAGAACCCTGTTTGCCTTGATATACTACATTGTATGTATATATTCACCAGATGATGCATAGTTGGGATATTTAAAATGTTGTTGTTGCTATTCAGTTATTAAATTGTGTCTGACTCTTTGAGAGCCCATAGACTGCAGCACGTCAGGCTCTTTTGTCCTCCATCATCTCCAGGAGTTTGCTCAGATTCATATCCATAGAGTCAGTGATGCTATCTAACCTCTCATCCTCTGCCATCACCTTGTCCTCTTAGCTTCCATCTTTCCCAGAATCAGCATCTTTTCCAATGAGTCAGCTAGTTACATCAGGGTGTGGAGCATTGGATCTTCAGCTTCAGCACTAGCCATTCCAATGATTATTCAGGGTTTGTTTCTTTTAGGGTTGACCTGTTTGATCTCCTTGCAGTCCAAAGACTAAGAGGCTTTGCCAGCCCCACAGTTGGAAAGCACCGAATGTCATGTGCTCAACTTTCTTTATGATCCAGCTCTCACATCTATCTATGACTACTGGAAAGATTATAGCTTTGATTATAGGGAGCTTTGTTGGCAAATTGATTTCTTTGCTTTTTAATTCACTGTCTAGGTTTGTCATAGGTTTCCTTCCAAGAAGCAAGTGTCTTTTAATGTCATGGCTTCTGTCATCATCCACAGCGATTTCAGAGCTCAAGAAGTCTGTCAAAGTTCTCACTTTTTCTTCTTCATTTTGTCATGAAGTGATGGGCCTGGATGTCATAATATTCATATTTTGAATGTCGAGATTTAAGCCAGTTTTTTTTCACTCTCCTCTTTCACTCTTATCAAGAGGCTCTTTAGTTCCTCTTCACTTTATGTCATTAGAGTGGTATCAACTGCATATCTGAGGTTGTTGGTATTTTTCCTGAAAATCTTGATTCCAGCTTGTGATTCATCCAGCTCTGAATTTTGCATGATATACTTTATGTAATTTAAATAAGCAAGGTGACAATATACAGCTTTGAGGTACTCCTTCCCAAATTTTCAACCAGCCATGTTCCATATCGTTTTAACTGTTGCTTCTTGACCCACATACATGTTTCCCAGGAGACAGTTAAGGCAACCTGATACTCCCACCTCATAAAGAGTTTTCCAGTTTGTTGTGATCCATACAGTCAAAGGCCTTAGCATGGTCAATGAAGCAGACATAGATATTTTTCTGGAACTCCCTTGCTTTCCCCATGATCCAACAAATCTTGCCAATTTCACCTCTGCTTTCTATACCTTTTCTAAATTCAGGTTGTACATCTAAAATTTCTCAGTCCATGTACTGCTGAAGCCTAGCATGAAGGATCATGAGCATCACCTTGCTAGTATGTGAAATTAATGCAACTGTGTGGTAGTTTGAACACTCTTTGACATTGACCTTCTTTCTGTGAAGAGCAGAAAAGGGCCAATACTGAGTTTTCCAAATTTGATGACATACTGAATGTAGCACTTAAACAGTATCATCTTTTAAGACTTTAAATAAGCTCAGCTGGTGTTCCATCACTTCCACTAATAGTTTATAGCAATAATGCTTCCTAAGACCCACTTGACCTCACACTCCAGGATGTCCAGTTCTTAGTGAGTGATAACATCATTGTGGTTATCAAGGTCATTAAGAACTTTCTTAATTGTATTGTTCTTCTGTATATTCTTGCCACTTCTTAATCTCTTCTTCTTCTGTTAGTCCTTTAGAATTTCTTTTATCCTGCCCATCCATGCATGAAATGGTCCCTTGATGTCTCTAATTATTTTGAAGATATCACTAGTCTTTTGCATGCTATTGTCGTCCTCTATTTCCTTGCACTGTTCAATTAATATGGCCTTCTCATATCTCCTTGCTATTCTCTGGAACTAAGTATTCATTTGGGTATATGTTTCCCTCACTCCCTTGATTTTTACTTTTCTTCTTGCCTCAGCTATTTGTAAAACTTCTTCAGACAACCATTTTGTTGCTTGTATTTTGTTTTCTTTGTGATGGATTTTGTCACTGCCTCCTATACAATGTTATAAACCTCTGTTCATAGTTCTTCAGTCAGTCTGTCTATCAGATTTAATTCCTTGAAACTGTGCATCACCTCTGCTGTATAATCACCAGGGATTTGATTTTGGTAATATCTGAATGCCCTAGTGATTTTCCCTACTTTTTCAATTTAAGTCTGAATTTTGCAATAAAGAGCTCGTGATCTAAGTCACAGTAAGCTCGAGGTGTTGCTTTTGCTGACTGGATAGAGCATCTCTATGTTTGGCCTCAAAGAACATAATCAATCTGCTTTCGGTATTGACCATCTGGTGATGTCTCTGTGTAGAGATGTCTTTTGTATTGGTGGTAAAGCATGTTCGGTGTGTTCTCTTGACAAAACTTTGTTAGTCTTTGCCTTGCTTCCTTTTGTACTCCACAGCCAAACTACCTGTTATTTCAAGTGTCTCTGACTTCACATTTCTGCATTCCAATTCCCTATGATGAAAAGAACATTGCTGGGGGTTGTCAATTATGCTCTTTTGAATGTATGCAAAGTAGTTGAAAATTTACTCCACACAAAAATCTGCACATGTACGTTTGTAGCAGCTACATTAAAAATTACAAACCTGGGCAACAACCAAGATGAGATTTAGAGGTTAAATGGATAAATAAACTGCTATATCCAGAAAATAAAATATCATTTTTCTAAAAAGAAATTATGGAAAACTCTAAATTTGTATTACTATATAGAAGAAACCACTCTAAAAAAGCTGCATATTAGGGGGTGGTCCTAAGGTGGTGGAGGAATAGGACGGGGAGACCACTTTCTCTCCCACAAATTCATCAAAAGAACGTTTAAATGCTGAGTAAATTCCACAAAACAACTTCTGAATACTGGCAGAGGACATCAGGCACCTGTAAAAGCAGGCTATTGTCTTCAAAAGGAGGTAGGAAAAAATATAAAAGACAAAAAAAGAGACAAAAGAGATAGGAAGGTAGGAATGGAGCTCTGTCCCGGGAAGGGAGTCTTAAAAAGAGAGAAGTTTCCAAACACCAGGAAAGACTCTCACTGCCGAGTCTGTGGCGAGCCTTGGAAGCATAGAGGGCAACATAACAGGGAGGAAAAATAAATAAATAATTAAAACCCACAGATTACAAGCCCAACAGTAACTCCCCCAGTGGAGAAGCAGCACAGATGCCTGCATCAGCTACTAGCATGTGGGGGCTTGGCAGGGAGGCACATGCTGCATTGCTTAGAGCAAGGACCAGGCCTCAATGTCCCAAGGGCAATCTGAGTGAACTAACTTGGGCTAGCAAAGCAGATTGTGGGATAGCTACCATGCAAAAAGCCGTAATCTACTGATGCGACTTAGCAGCAGCAGCAGCAGCAAGACACCACCAGGCCTGCACACAGAACAAAGGACTGATCAGATCTAGCCAGCTGCAGACCATCCCCCTCCGATGACAGGCAGCCAGAACCAGAAGGGGACAATCACAGCCCCAGAGAGACATTATCTACCAAACTGTAAGCAGACTTCTTTGCTAACTAAGACTTATTGGGGTTCTGGACAACCAACATCCACCTGAGAAGATGTGCTGGTTGTGCACCCAGGAAAGCAAGCAGCAGGGACAGGGGAGGCAATAAGTTGCAGTGACCATGCTCTTAAAACACCTCATTGCCTGAGTTACCCAGACTTGGGAAGGGCACAAAATGCAGGTCCAACTGGGTCTGCGCCTCTGAGGTCTACTCGAGTGCCTGAACCTGAGTGGTAGACCTGGGAGGTTCATGCAGCCTTTAGCCAGCCTCAGAGGATTCCCAGTTGAGCAACCTAGAGCCTGAGCAGTGTGGGTAGGGAGGGCACTCGGGCCATGAGCAGGGGCAGACCCAGTGTGGCTGAGACACTGCAAGCACATGTCAGTGTTATTTGTTTGCATCCTCCCTCCCTCCCCACAGTGTGACTAAACAAGTGAGTTTAAAAAAATGTCCACCACCACCCCCTGTCTCAGGGTGGAAATCAGACACTGAAGAGACCAGCAAACAGAAGAAGCTAAAACAGAGGGAACCATCTTGGAAGTGACAGGTGCAACAGATTAAAGCCCTGTAGTTAGTACCGACTACATAAGAAGGGACCTATAGATCTTGAGAAATATAAGCTGGACCAAGGAAATATCTGAAAATAAACTGACCCCGTCCTGCCTACAACAACATCAGAGAAAGTCCTAGATATATTTTTATTATTTTTATGATCATTCTTTTTATTTTTAAATTTTAAGTCCTCTATTACTCCTTTAATTTTAATTTTTATAATCTAATATTACTTTTCAATAAAGACCCTATTTTTTTAAAGCAAATTTCATATATATATTTATAATTTTTGTGACTTTTTCTTCTTTTCTTTATTTTTGTATTTTTTTTAAAATCCAACCTCTACTATAGATTTTTAAACTTTGCTTTTTGATATTTGTTATCAATTTTGTACCATTAAGAACCCAATCTTCAGTACCAATTTTTACTTGGGAGTGAGATCACTGGCTTGACTGCTCTCTCCCCCTTTGGACTCTCCTTTTTCTCCACCAGGTCACCTCTGTCCCCTCCCTCTTTCCTCTCTTCTCTATCCAACTTTTTGAATCTCTGTGTGTTCCAGAGGGTGGAGAACACGTAGGGAACTGATTACTGGCTAGATCTGTCTTTCTTCTTTTGATTCTCCCCTTTTAACCTCCTGCCCTCCTCTGTCTCCTTCCTCCCTCTTCTCTTCTCTGTATAAATACATGAACATCTCTGATTGGTCCAGACTGTGGCACGCACATAAGGAAGTGATTACTGGCTAGCTTGCTCTCTCCTTTTTTGATTACACCTCATCTCATCCTGGTCACCTCTAACTCCCTCCTCCCTCTTCTCTTCTCCATGTAACTCTGTGAGCCACTCTGGGTGTCCCTCACTGGGGATAAACTTTTCATCTTTAACCTAAATGTTTTATCAATGGTGCTGCATAGAAGGAGAAGTTTTGAGCCTACTAGAAAAATAAGACTGAAAACCAGAAGCAGGAGGCTTAAGTCCAAATCCTGAGAACACCAGAGAACTTCTGACTCCAGGGAACATTAATCAACAGGAGCTCATCAAATGCCTCCATACCTACATTGAAACCAAGTATCACCCAAGAGCCAACAAGTTCCAGAGTAAGCCATACCATGCAAATTCTCCAGCAACACAGGAACACAGGCTGCCCAAAGTTACTCCAAAGCCATTGACATCTCATAACTCATTACTGGATATTTCATTGTGTTATGCCTAAGTCGCAAAATCTCCCAGTGACCACCAAGGAGCTGATATCTGATGCAAAAGCAAGAGAGTTTTATTACCAAGCTCGAGCTGGGGCTCCCACCAACACTGACACAGCAGCTATAGGGAGGAGCCTCGAACTCTAGGTTTCATTCCTTATATAGGGTATTCTCATGTGAAAAATTTGAAAAACAGGAGTTTCTGGGTTGGGAGACATCTAATTGGTTACCTTCTGTGGAAGAGTTAGGTGTTGGGTTCTAATTGGTTTTCATTTCCAGGGCTGGCCATGGGTCCTGATTGGTTCCCATTTCCCAGACTTAATTGGAATTTCCTGGGCAGATCATAAGTCCTGAACATAATGGCTCGCAGGTGGTAGGGTGAGGTCAGGGGATTTCCAAAGACTCTTTCCTCAGAACTCTAAAATGTAGTCTTTTTTTTAAACAAAATGGAATGGCTTAGGTTCTTCAATTGCACTCCAGAGAGAAGAAATCTAGCTCCACTCACCAGAACACCAACACAAGCTTCCCTAACAAAGAAAATTTGACAAGCCACCCACAGAACCCCACCCACAGTGAGGAAACTCCACAATAAAGAGAACTCCACAAACTGCAAGAATNTAGTCTTTTTTTTAAACAAAATGGAATGGCTTAGGTTCTTCAATTGCACTCCAGAGAGAAGAAATCTAGCTCCACTCACCAGAACACCAACACAAGCTTCCCTAACAAAGAAAATTTGACAAGCCACCCACAGAACCCCACCCACAGTGAGGAAACTCCACAATAAAGAGAACTCCACAAACTGCAAGAATACAGAAAGGCCACCCCAACCTCAGCAATACAAAAAAGATGAAGAGATAGAGGAATACCCAGCAGGTAAAGGAACAAGATAAATGCCCACTAAATCAAACAAAAGAGGAAGAGATAGGAAAACTACCTGATAAACAATTCTGAATAATGATAGTGAAAATGATCCAAAATCAAAATGCAATCACAGATAAACAGCCTGGAGACAAAGATTAAGAAGAGGAAAGAAAGGTTTAACAAGGACATAAAGAAATTAAGAGTCAATATATAATGAATAATCCAACAAATAAGATAAAAAACACTCTGGATGCAACGAATAGTAGAATAACAGAGGCAGAAGATAGGATTAGTGAAGTAGAAGACAGAATGGTAGAAATAAACAAATCAGAGAGGAAAAAAGAAAAACAAATTAAAAGAAATGAGGACAATCTCAAAGACCTTCAGGACAATATTAAACGCCCCAACATTCAAATCATAAGAGTCCCAGAAGAAGAAAACAAAAAGAATGACCATGAGGAAATACTTGAGGAGATAATAGTTGAAAACTTCCCTAAAATGGGGAAGGAAATAATTACCCAAGTCTAAGAAACTCAGAGTCCCAAACAGGATAAACCCAAGGTGAAAAACCCAAGGACACATATTAATCAAAGTAACATAGATCGAACACAAAGAACAAATATTAAAAGCAGCAAGGGAAAAACAACAAATAACACACAGGGGATTCCCATAAG
>SJYA01013527.1:0-10974 GCA_006410615.1 Neotragus moschatus
TGGGCTTCTTGATGATGGATGGGTCTCTAGATCCAAGGGAGAAGCAGACTTTAAGCTCCAGAGTGCATCTGATTCTTTGCACGTCTATGCCATTGTCTATATCATGCATCTAGTGCTGAGCATGGGACTTGACAGTTAATCAGTGTCTGTAGGAAGGAAGACAGAAGGATGGAAAAATATGAAAGGAGAAAAGAAAAGTTGGGGACTATAAAAGAAGGAAAGGAAAGACAGAGGAAGGCAGTGAATGAGCATGAAGAAGAAGAGAATAAATCAGAGATAAAGACAAGAGATGATGGCATTTGTTCTTTATAACCAAGATGAAGATGCATTTTCCTCTAGAGAATGAAAGAGCTTGAAAATTTATCTTCTTTTAAAGATTCTAAACACTTGAATCATATTCTCTTGGTACTGGAGTCTAGCTAGATCCCTAAAATTTAAATTCAATTGTGTTGTAAGGGAGAAATAAACATTTAGGAAAAGTAATTGCCTGATCTGCTGAACCAGTGAAAGAGAACTTGCACTGGTATGTTAGGGGACAGTAGGCACAAATGGGACTTTGTGAAGCTTTGGTAAGTTGGAGAGTTGACAAATGCTTGTTGATTAATTAATGGATAGGGTTGAACTAGTTCAGATAGCCTTTTAACAATCATCTTATTTTGTGTTATTATGAAGAATTTGAAACCATACATACTTAACAACTTAACCCACACACAAATAGTGTCAGACCAACAATAGCTAGTGTTACCTTAAACTATGAATGACACCGTGTGGATAATGGGAACAGTTGCATTACAGCTCCTAGTTACACCAGTCCCCAGGGCGTGCAACTGAAGTCAACCTTGATTCTTTGGATTTATCCTATCACTGATATCAGAGGCCTAAGAGCAAGGCTGATATTGACGACTGCTCATTTGCAACTGTGTCATTGCACGAGATAAATCATCCCTTAATTTTGAGATAATTTCTCAGCTGAATCAATAACACCAAATAATTCTGAGGTAATTTCTGCGGGAAAACAAATCTCAGGGGTTTATGACATTACACAGCATTTCTGTCAAAAAATTGCAGTGGACAGGTAGTCATATTATTTGGGACTTTCCAATTTTCTGCAGGATATTTTCTTTATGGACTGTACATTTTAAAGCACCAATTAGACAGAATTTTAGTATATTAGAAAAGGTGAATTTCTATTACTATTTCACAGAATTCAGTAGTGTGCATCTGGGAGCCATTATATATAACTTTTAATCATTTTTATTGTTTTCATTACGTATTTGGTCTATAATCAAGCGATATACTTTGGAAACACAGAAAACTGCAACTGTGACCCTCCTGAATCTCATCCCACCACCCGTGTTTTTGTATGGGTGTGAGCTAGAAATCATTTTGTACCTTTTTTAAGGAGGAGATCTAAATAAGAGTAATATTTTATGACACAAGAAAGCTAAGAAATTCAAAATTTTGTCCACAAACAAGGATTTATTGGAACACAGCCCTCCCCCTTCATTTACATATCATTGATGAAACACCACAATCACATTTAAGTAGTTGTGACAAAGACCACATGGCCCGGAAATCTTTAAATATTTACTCTATGGCCCTTTACAGAAAACGTCTGCTAACCCCTGGTCTAAATATGTTATTTTGTAATTATGTGGTACTTTTCCTCCCTGAGATTGGCATAAACAACTCTCTGGGTCACTTGACAGTCTTGGGGTTTGGCTGGTCATCAACCATCACATCAGTAGTCTTCCCAAGGCCACAAGACAGGGAATAGATAATTGTATAATAGTCATCTATGTAGGAAATAATGGCAATAATCATGCAGAATTTCCTGAGAAAAGTCAGAGGAGCTACTGAAGCCACCCTTCCATTAGCGCCCGTTCAGCTCTTGCTGGAAAAGAGATCTTATTTAACCAACTTGTCGAGAATACTCTACAAATAATATTGGCAGCCCTTGACAAAGCAAATAGAGTTGGTATTTCCTTCGCATGCAGAACAGAAGTTGCTAGATGAATATTCACCTTTTTCTTGTTATTTGGATGGCAGTTTGTATAGCTGAACTTTGTCCTGTGTACTCAACCCTTTTTTTATGTTTAATAGCTCAATAAAAAAGAAAAGAATTCTTACATGAAGCTTAGCAGTGGAAGTCTGTGTACGCCTTGCTCATTTCTGTTTGTGTTTGTTTAATTGCCTGCCCACTTTGGCTCTTTTGCTGTTTTTTACTGTAAATTCTACACCAGGTTGGTCTTTGTGTTTTTGTTCTAATGCACTGATGTTGGTCAGTGTTGCTGGGCACTGAACGGGGAGTAAAATGTCCCCCATTACTCTGAAGGAGCCACAGAACCAGTAAGGACAGAGGAAAAAAAAATCTCGGTGGGGTCTGAGCGTGTCAGACTTATTTCTCTGCCTTGCTGAGGGAAAATCCAGGAATGATGTTTTCCTAATAAAGCTTATTTTCAATGACTGAATTTTATTGGAAATGTCTAACATTGCTCTTGACCTACCCATCTCTTTCAAACTGATGTGAGTTTGTGTTTTCGTAATTGTTGGGCTCAGAAATACCTACATGAGGTAAAGACACTTTTTTTTAAACGTCATGGTTGTGGAGCTTTTGTTTCCTTTGATGGCACTGAAGGCTATTTAAGCAGCCAGGGAACCAGTAAAGCTCAAAAACGTTTGAAATAGCAGGAGTGGAAATGGCAATTTCTCTGTTGCCTCTGGAGAACTTCAAGAGGAGTCTGATACCCCCATTCTTGTCCCGGACACATGCTAGTCTAATTTTCCGTACAGAATTTTATATTCGTCTAAAAAAGATATTTTCTTTGCAGTTCCCTTCCCTTCTCCCCTCCCCTCCCCCTCCCACCTTCTGTCCTTTCTCTCCCTTTCTTGCATTCCCTTCCCTTTTAATCTCCCCTTTCCCCTCCACTCTTCCTGTGTGCAAAAAAGCACACTGTATCCTGTCCATATTTTTTATCGCATCTTTTCCGAGATAATATGGAGTGTGATTTGAGTTTTACTGTACAAAGGGTTGCATGTTTCAAGTCAGACCTGTTGTCATCACTCTGTGCAAACAGGGGCACAGTCAGAGAGACAGAAGCGTGTCTCAGCTCTGACCAAGCAGAAATACTTCAGGATAACTTCATACACCTTACCTCCTTCTGTCTTTTCCCCTTGCCTCTTATGATTGTGTCCCCGCCTGCCCAGTTTTTGCCTACTGCTTGTTATATTCATTTCCTCACCACCAGGTAATAATGTCTTAGTTTTCTGTTGCCGTGCAGCATATTACTG
This sequence comes from Neotragus moschatus, assembly GCA_006410615.1. Classification (NCBI taxonomy): domain Eukaryota; kingdom Metazoa; phylum Chordata; class Mammalia; order Artiodactyla; family Bovidae; genus Neotragus; species Neotragus moschatus. Next base: position 3,292 of record SJYA01013527.1, read on the forward strand.
CAAATTTAGTAGCTTAGAACAGCACCTTCTATATCTCACGGTTCTGTAGGTCAGTGTCCTGGTGGGTATCTTGGTTGGGTTCTCTGCTAGGGTCTCAAAAGTTGGGGTTATCTGGAGAAAAAAAATCTGCTTCCAAGGATACTCAGGTTGTTGGAAGCACTCAGAGCCTGGCCCTCGTGGGGTGGAGGCCCCTGCTTTCTTGCTGGTTGTTGGCTAGATTTCTCTCTCCGCTCTTACAGGCCACTTTCAGGTCCTTGCCCCTGAGGCCGCCCAGCTTTGCAATGGAGAAACTCCCTTGCAAGAATCCCCCTCACACTTTGAATTTCTCTGATGTTCTCTTCACCTGCGAGTTGGGGAAAACTCTGCTTTTAGAGGGCTTGTGTGATTCAGCCCACCATAGGGATAAGCTCCCTATGATAAAGTCAACTTGCGGGTAATCTTATGGACAAAATTCCTTTTGCTATACAAGTTAACCCTCACAGAGCTAACAGCAGGAAGCGCAGGTTTTGGGGGTCATTGTAAAATTCTACCTACCAAAAATACTGAAACTCTTGGGACAGTTGGGGACATTAATGATCATGAAAGTTAACTCTGCATTTCATGCATGAGCAAACTCATTGATACCCTGAATTAGGTCAGCTGAATCAAATGTTATGAGATATGCCAGACTAGGACTGGGCTTTATGACTCCTGCTATAATGTTTTCTTGGCTACACCATAGTGCTTTTCTTACAAAAGGGGTAGAGTTCAGAATTTTACTTTCAAACCCCAGCATTACTGAAGATAAATAAGTACTGAAGGATAAAGGTGGAGGAGTCTTTGAGAAGAGCTTTTGGTTTCTTCCTTTTTAAGAGTTGTTGTGAGTTGAATTTTGTCCCCTCTAAAATTCATATGTTAGAAAAACTAAATACCCCAATATCTCAGAGTGTAACCTCTTTGGAAGTACTGTTGCTGTTGATGTGATTAGTTAAAGCAGGGCCATAGAGAAGTAGGACAGGCCCCTATTCCAACAGGACTAGTGTCCTTAGAAAAAGGGGAAATTAGGACACAGACACACAGGTAGAATGCCACATGAAGATGAAGGCAGTGATTGGGGCGATGCTTCTGGAAGCCGAGGAGAGACAAAGGTTGCCAGCAAACCGCAGCAGCTAGAGGAGAGGAGCAAAACAGATTCTCTTTCTCAGACTTCACTGGGAACTGACTTTGCTGACACCTTGATCTTAGACTTCTAGCTCCAGAACTGTGGGGCAGTAAATTTTGCTATTTAAGCCACCCACCTTGTGGTACTTTGCTATGGCAACCCTAGGAAATTAATACAAGAGTCTATTAAAGTGATGCAAATTTTAAAACTGTAGCCTATTGTGTACAAGACAAGACTGAGCAACTGAACTGAACTGATTGTGTACAAAGGCTACATTTTGACTAAGTGCCATCTGAGTTCTGATAGATGACCTCTAAGTAGTCTAGTAAAATGTTTCAGAAATGAAAGCTACTCAGCTTTGGTAAAAATATTTTCTTTTTTTTTTTTTTGCATATTTAATTCTCATTAAACAGTATGATATTAAATAATACAAACATAAAAATCTGCTAACAGCTGGAAGTAAACGATGAAGGCTCATCTGTCCATCCCACTCCTGGCACAGTGCCCACTTTATAGCAAGTACTCAATAAATGGTGGTGGAATGAAAGAATGCAAAAGGGGAAAGTTGACTAATATAAAGTGTCATAATATCAGTTCATAGAAGGAAGGCCCTAAAGAAACAAACAAAAATATTTTTTTTTCCAATGGAAAAGCAAATGTCTTACATGTATGGACCGTTCTTAGGGGAAATCCTAAATACATTAGATTACTCTTTTAGCAAATATTTATTATAAATCTACAGCCATCCTGGTGCAGTTCTGAGAAGTGGAAGTAGAATATGATGGAGAGAGACAAAGAGCCCAAGCTTACAACTGATTGGAGAAGATCTGAAACAAATACATACTGGTAGATACTCAAAACTACAAATTCTCTTAAGAGCTGTGAAGGAAAGAAGCTGTTCCATTCTTGCACCCCATCTTTGATAAAAATAAATAATAAAGATATATTGTAACTTCAGTTGCAATAATAAAATACCATAGTCTGGGTGGCTTAAACAATAGAAACTCTTTGCTAAGAGTTTTGGAGGCTGGAAGTCAGAGGCCAGGGTGCCAGTGTGGTCAGGGAGTGGCCTCCTCTTTGGTGTGTGTTCACACGGCGTTTCTTTGCCGTCTGTGTGAAAGAGAAAGAGCTCTGGGGTCTGTTCCTCTTATAAGGGCACCAACCTTATCAGACTAGGGACTCACCCCTATGACCTCATTAACTTTATGATCTTCTCAAAGGCCCTTTCCCCAAGGATGAATCCACAGAAGGTTAGAGCTTCAGTATATGAATTTGGGATGGTAGAGGGGAATAGAAACATTTGTTCCATAACTCTCTCCAAATTATTCCCCCAGGGAGCAAATGGAGTGATCCTATTAGAATACAAAGCAGATCTTATCACCCTCCATTAAAAGGCTTCCAAGTCCTTCCCATTTCCAAGTAAAAGCCAAAGGATATACTGTGATGCCCAAGGCTCTGCTCTATCTGACCTCATGGTTACTTCTCCAGCCTTACCTCTTAAAGTGTCCCCCACCTCAGTTCACTTTCCCCAGCTCAGTTCCTTGCCTTCCTCAAACATCTCAGGCACTGTCCTGCCTCAGGGCCCTTGCGCCTGATTCTCTGTCTGCCTGGAACACTGTTTCCTTGGAGGATTATAAGGTTTACCCCTCCGCTCCTGGTTGTCTTTTCTTGTGTGTGCATACCAAGCTGCTTCAGTCGTGTCCAAATCTTTGCCACCCTATGGACTGTAACCCACCAAGCTCCTCTGTGCAAGGGATTCTCCAGGCAAGAATATGGAGTGGGTTGCCATGCCCTCCTCCTGGGGATCTTGCCAATCCAGGGATCAAACCTGTGTCTCCTGCTTCTCCTGCATTGGCAGGTGTGTTCTTTACCACCAGTGCCACTTGGGAAGCCCACTTCTCAGTAAAACTCTCTGGTCTTTCCATTGAAAAGAAGATTAAGTATCTAAATGTTTACGTATTCATTTTCTCATGATCTGGGAGACAGAGTGCCTGAAGAGCTATGCATAGAGGTTCACAACATTGTACAGGAGGTGGTGACCAAAACCATCCCATAGAAAAACAAATGAAAAGAAGGCAAAGTGGTTGTCTGAGGAGGTCTTAAAAATAGCTGGGAAAAGAGGAGAAGTGAAAGGCAAAGGAGATAGGGAAAGATAGACTCAACTAAATGCAAAGTTCCAGAGAATAGCAAGGAAATATTAGAAAGCCTTCTTAAGAGAACAATGTTAAAAAAAAAAAAAAAGGAAAACAATAGAATGGGAAAGACTAGAGATCTCTTCATGAAAATTGAGATACTAAGGGGATATTTCATTCAAAGACGGTTACAACAAAGGACAGAAATGGCAAGTATGTAACAAAAGCAGAAGATACTAAGAAGAAGTGGCAAGAATACACAGAAGAACTATATGAGAAAGGTCTTAATGACCCAGATGGTCACTCAACTATAGCCAGACATTGTAGAGTGTGAAGTCAAGTGGGCCTTAGGAAACGTTACTGTGAACAAAGCTAGTGGAAGTGATGAAATTCCAGCTAAGCTATTTCAAATCTTAAAAGATGATACTGTTAAAGTGCTGCACTTAATATATCATCAAATTTGGAAAACTCAGCAGTGGCCACAGGACTGGAAAACAAGAGTTTTCATTCCAACCCCAAAGAAAGGCAATGCCAAAGACTGTTCAAACTACTGCACAATCACACTCATTTCACATGCTTGCAAGGTAATGCCCCAAATCCTTCTGGCTAGGCTTTAGCAGTATGTGAACTGAGAACTTCTAGATGTTAAAGCTGGATTTAGAAAAGGCAGAGGAACCAGAGATCAAATTGCCGACATCTGTTGCATTATAGAAAAAGCAAGGGAATTCCAGAAAAACATCTGTTTCTGCTTCATTGACTGTGAAAGCTTTTAACTGTGGGGATCTCAAGAACCTGTGGAAGATTCTTAAAGAGATGGGAACACCAAGACACCTTACCAGTGTCCCGATAAACCTGTATGCAGGCCAAGAGGAAACAGCTAGAACTGGACATGGAACAATGGACTTGTTCAAAATTGGGAAAGGAGCACATCAAGGTGTATGTTATCACGCTGCTGATTTAATTTCTGTGCAGAGTACATCATGTGAAATGCAGGGCTGGATGACTCACAAGCTGGAATCAAGATTACCAGGGGAAATATCAACAACCTCTGACATGCAGATGATACCACCAATGGAAGAAAGCAAAGAGGAACTAAATAACCTCTTGATGAGCGTGAAAGAGGAGAATGAGAAAGTTGGCTTAAAACTCAACATTCAAAAAACTAAGATCATGGTATCCTGTCCCATCAATGGGGAAAAAGTGGAATAGTGACAGATCTTATTTTCTTGGGCTCCAGCATCACTCAAAATGGTGACTGCAGTCATGAAATTAAAAGATGATTGCTCCTTGGAAGGAAAGTTATGACCAACCTAGATAGCATATTAAAAAACAGAAACATCACTTTGCTGACAAAGATCCGTGTGGTCAAAACCATGGATTTTCCAGTAGTTATATATGGATGTGAGAGTTTTAAGAAAGCTGAGCACTGAAGAATTGATGCTTTTGAACTGCGGTGTTGGAGAACCCTCTTGAGAGTCCCTTGGACTGCAAAGAGATCAAACCAGTCCGTCCTAAAAGAAATCAACTCTGAATATTCATTGGAAGAACTGATGTTGAAGCTCTGATACGTTGGCCACCTGATGGGAAGAACTGACTCACTGGAAAAGATCCCGACTCTGGGAAAGATTGAAGGCAAGAGGAGAAAGGGATGACAGAGGATGAGATTGTTGGATGCCATCACTGACTTGATGGACATGAGTTTGAGCAAACTTCAGGAGTGAGTGATGGACAGGGAGGCCTGGTGTGCTGCAGTCCATGGGATGACAAAGAGTTGGTCATGAATGAGAGACTGAACTGAACTTATTCATTTAGTCACCTAACAAGTTTATATTGAACTTCTACCTGTATTCAGGCGTTCTTCTAGACACTGCCCTTAAGAAACTCATAGTCTAGAACCATATGTTTTATGTTTGATAATATTTATTTTTAAAGAGGATGTACACACTCTTATGTAGCACATTATCCATTTTGCTTATTTGCTGCTGCTGCTGCTAAGTGGCTTCAGTCGTGTCCGACTCTGTGTGACCCCATAGATGGCAGCCCACCAGGCTCCCCCATCCCTGGGATTCTCCAGGCAAGAACACTGGAGTGGGTTGCCACTTCCTTCTCCAATGCACGAGAGTGAAAAGTGAAAGTGAAGTCGCTCAGTGGACTGTAGCCTACCAGGCTTCTCCGTCCATGGGATTTTCCAGGCAAGAGTACTGGAGTGGTGTGCCATTGCCTTCTCCGTTTGCTTATTTATGTCAGTGCAAATATGCCTGTCTTGCTCTAGCACCCTTAAAACTATAGATATCTTGAAATCTATAAGAATATTTTATGAATATTGAAGGCAGTAGGAGAAGGGGGAAGGCTGGATGGTATCATCAACTCAATGGATATGAGTTGGAGCAAACTTTGGGAGAATGAAGGACAGGGAAGCCTGGCATGCTGCAATCTGTGGGGTCACAGAGTCAGACATGACCGAGCAACTGAACAACAGCAACAAAAACAACATGTTCTGCTTCTCTGACTAAGATGTTAGCTTCCAGAAGGCACACATTTTTTGTCTATTTGGTTCACTGCTGTATCCAACGCTCTTAGAAGAGTTCTTGGCACATACTTGTAAACAAAATAAATTGGTTAAATGAATGAAAAAATAAACAGGGTGTTGTGATAGCAAAAAGTGAGTGAGATCTGTGTAGGTTAGTAAATAAAGACCTGGGTTCATGGGTGACATTAAAGTTCAAACCTGAAAAATAAGATGCCATTCATAGGGAGAGTCAGAGGGAAGGCAGTTGTCTGGAGGGAGGCAGGGAAGAAAGGGGAAGAATGTGCTCCAGGAAGTGGGAAGAGCTTATCTTCTGATTTGGGAGATGAACCTTTCAGGTGGCTCAGTGGTAAAGAAGCTGCCTGGTAAGGCAGGAGACACAGGAGATGGTGGTTTGATCCCTGGGTTGGGAAGATCCCCTGGAGGAGGAAATGGCAACCCACCCCAGTATTCTTGCCTGGAGAATCCCATGGACAGAGGAGCTTGGAGCCCTACAGTCCATAGGGTGGCAAAGAGTCAGACACGGCTGAGCACACACGCACCTTGGCATGGCTCAGGGGGTTAAAGGTGGTGAATACAGTTGTGGCTCAGTATCCGTGGAGGATTGTTTCCAGGAACCGCTTTTCGAATATCAAAATCCATGGATACGTAAGTGTTTGTATGTAATCTACACACAGCCGCTTGCATTCTTTAGATCATCTCTACATTACACATGATTCCTATGACAATGTAAATGGTATGCAAATAGTTGCCAGTGTAAGGTAAATTCAAATTTTGTTTTTTTGGAACTTTCCTTTTTTTCCGACTACTGTTGTGTTTTCCATTGAGGTTGGTTGAATGTGCAGATGGATATGGATATGGAAGGATGACTGTTATTGGAACATGTGAGAGAAGGGAGAAGAGAAATGCCTGAAGGTGAGATTGCAGTGGTTGGCAGGGTCTGCTTCAAGTGTCTTGTAAGCTGTGCTAAAGAATTTGCATTTTCTCCTTCATGTAATGGTAATCCATTATAGTTTTTAAGTAGGACAGGAGTATGATCTGTTGTGGTATTTGTGAAAATAACCCTGGTCTATATGAACAGAAAGAATTGGAGTGGGCAAGAAAGTGGCAGTGAGAGCATTACAATGGTCTAGATTAGAGATGAGGATAACTTAGGCTAATGTTATCCTTTCCTGTCTCTATTTTCTGGTGCCAGTTACCTAGCTGGCTCCTGTTGAGGGTATGGAGCTGCAAGAGAGGCAGTGGTCTGCAGAAATCTCTCAGAAGTCCCTCAGTCACCACTCCTTGGGTGCAGGATGAGGACATCTGAAGCTCAACGACAGATGTAAAATTCTACAGTATTTATCTTACTAGAAATACTTTCCCAGGTATTAAGATACATTAATGAAATCCCATGGCCAGAGGAGCCTGGCAAGTTACAGTCCAAGGGGTCGCAAAAAATCAGACATGACTCAGTGACTAAACAACAGCAATGGGATCTGAGGGCGAGGATGTTTTTTGAGTTGGCACTCATGACATGACATGCTTCCTACTTGTGCTGCGGGATTGTCTGGAATACTGATTTTGTGAGTAGAGAAGAACCAATGAGAAGCCCATGGTTTCCCGTTTACCAAGTGAGGCTCTTTCTCATTTTTAAGGATCACAGACTCTTCAGAGTTCAGAGACAAAAGAGAGGATGAGTGAATCACTAGGGGTGGCACTAGAGAGGAAAGAGGCCATGCGACATTGAAAGCATTCTAGCGACAGTTTAAGAACTTGTCAACTGAAGCTGTCAAAGGGGTTTACCAGTTCTCCATTACTGATCATCACTGTTTCGCTTGAGGAGAGGCAGTTTGCAATGCTAAATATCCTAGGAGTAACAAAGCTGAGTTCCCCAAAGGTCT
>SJYA01013528.1:0-10898 GCA_006410615.1 Neotragus moschatus
AAAATCACTGCAGATGGTGACTGCAGCCATGAAATTAAAAAATGCTTACTCCTTGAAGGAAAGTTATGATCAACCTAGACAGCATATTAAAAAGCAGAGACATTACTTTGTCAACAAAGATTCATCTAGTGAAGGCTATTGTTTTTTCAGTAGTCATCTATGGATATAAGAGTTGGACTATAAAGAAACCTAAGTGCCAGAGAATTGGGGCTTTTGAACTGTGGTGTTGGAGAAGACTCGAGAGTCCCTTGGACTGCAAGGAGATCCAATCAGCCCATCCTAGAGGAGTATACTCCTGGGTGTTCACTGGAAGGACTGATGCTGAAGCTGAAACTCCAATATTTTGGCCATCAAATGTGAAGAGATGACTCATTAGAAGAGACCCTAATGCTGCAAAATACTGAAGGCAGGAGGAGAAAGGGACAACAGAGAATGAAATGGTTGGATGGCATCACCAACTCAATGGACATGAGTTTGNACTGATGCTGAAGCTGAAACTCCAATATTTTGGCCATCAAATGTGAAGAGATGACTCATTAGAAGAGACCCTAATGCTGCAAAATACTGAAGGCAGGAGGAGAAAGGGACAACAGAGAATGAAATGGTTGGATGGCATCACCAACTCAATGGACATGAGTTTGGGTAAACTCCAGGAGTTGGTGACAGACAGGCAAGCCTGGCATGATGTGGTTCAGTTCAATTCAGTTCAGTCACTAAGTCGTATCCGACTCTTTGTGACCCCAGGAATCGCAGCACACCAGCCCTGCCTGTCCATCACCAACTCCCAGAGTTCACTTAGACTCACGTTCATCGAGTCAGTGATGCCATCCAGTCATCTCATCCCCTTTCGGCCCCTTCTCCTTCTGCCCACAATCCCTCCCAGCATCGAAGTCTTTTCCAATGAGTCAATTCTTCGCATGAGGTGGCCAAAGTACTGGAGTTTCAGGTTTAGAATCATTCCTTCCAAAGAAATCCCAGGATTGATCTCCTTCAGAATGGATTGGATGGATCTCCTTGCAGTCCCAGGGACTCTGAAGAGTCTTCTCCAACACCACAGTTCAAAAGAGTCAATTCTTCAGCGGTCAGCCTTCTTCACAGTCCAACTCTCACATCCATACATGACCACAGGAAAAACCATAGCCTTGACTAGACGGACCTTAGTGGACAAAGTAATGTCTCTGCTTTTGAATATGCTATCTAGTCTTGTCATAAGTTTCCTTCCAAGGAGTAAGCGTCTTTGAATTTCATGGCTGCAATCACATTCCGCAGTGATTTTGGAGCCCAGAAAAATAAAGTCTGACATGATTTCCACTGTTTCCTCATCTATTTGCCATGACGTGATGGGACCAGATGCCATGACCTTCTTTTTCTGAATGTTGAGCTTTAAGCCAACTTTTCACTCTCCTCTTTCACTTTCATCAATAGGCTTTTTAGTTTCTCTTCACTTTCTGCCATAAGAGTGGTGTCATCTGCATATAAGAAGTTATTGATCCCAGTCCCAGCAATCTTGACACCAGCTTGTNGGACCAGATGCCATGATCTTCGTTTTCTGAATGTTGAGCTTTAAGACAACTTTTTCACTCTCCTCTTTTACTTTCATCAAGAGGCTTTTTAGTTCCTCTTCACTTTCTGACACAAGGGTGGTGTCATCTGCATATCTGAGGTTGCTGATATCTCTCCCAGCAATCTTGACTCCAGCTTGTGTTTCTTCCAGTCCAGCGTTTCTCATGATGTACTCTGCATATAAGTTAAATAAGCAGGGTGACAATATACAGCCTTGACATACTCCTTTTCCTATTTGGAACCAGTCTGTTGTTCCATGTCCAGTTCTAACTGTTGCTTCCTGACCTGCATACAGATTTCTCAAGAGGCAGGTCAGGTGCTCTGGTATTCCCATCTCTTTCAGAATTTTCCACAGTTTATTGTGATCCACACAGTCAAAAGCTTTGGCATAGTCAGTAAAGCAGAAATAGATGTTTTTCTGGAACTCTCTTGCTTTTTCCGTGATCCAGAGGATGTTGGCAATTTGATCTCTGGTTCCTCTGCCTTTTCTAAAACCAGCTTGAACATCTGGAAGTTCACGGTTCACGTATTGCTGAAGCCTGGCTTGGAGAATTTTGAGCATTACTTTACTAGCGTGTGAGATGAGTGCAATTGTGTGGTAGTTTGAGGATTCTTTGGCATTGCCTTTCTTTGGGATTGGAATGAAAACTGACCTTTTCCACTCCTGTGGCCACTATTCCTTGGTATTTCATTCTTTTTGATGTGGTGGTAAAAATACTTGTTTCTTTCACTTCTGATAGCTCAGTGTTAATGTATATCTTGTATATAAGATTTCTGAATATTAACTTTATATCCAAAACCTTTACCAAATTCACTGATGAGCTTCAATAGTTTTCTGATGACATCTTTAGGATTTTCTACGTATAGTATCATGTCATTTGCAAACAGTGACAGTTTTACTTCTTCCTTTCCAATTCAGATTCTTTTTATTTATTTTTCTTGTCTGATTACTGTGGCTGATTGCCAGTACTGTGTTGAATAAAGTGCCAAGTGGGAGTATCCCTGTCTTGTTCTTGATTTTATGACTTTGAAAGATTTATTCAATTATCTCATTCTGACTGCCACATTCATCAGTTGCTGTTTTTCCATACCATGTTTCTAAAACAACATCCTCCCCAATTTATCACCACTTTCACAGCTTAAGGAGAAGGTAAACATTATTTACAAAAATTTAACCCAATGCACCAGCTACCAACAAGCACAGACAAAACACACAAAAACTGACTCTATAAAATAAAACCATGACTACAACAGGATAACTATAGTTAAGATCGCTATATGATATACAGAAGAGTTGTTAAGAGAGTAAATCCTAAGAGTTCTCATAACAACGAGAATTTTTCTTCCTTTTTTCATCTTACTTTTTATTGTACCATATGAGAAGGTGGATGTTTGCTCAAGCTATTTTGGCAATCATCTCAGAATATATGTAAAGCAAACCATCATGTTGTCTGCTTTAAATTTACACAGTGATACATGTCAACTGTTTCCCAATGAAACTGGAAAAAAATTTAAAACCACGAAACGTTCTTGAACACACTATTATTTCAATTCTTCAACAGCCAAATACAATAAATACTGATCATGCTGATTATGGCTGGTGAGTTGACTATGATAGATGATGGTTTCCATTAACAGCTGTTGAAAACCACTGTGTACCCAAATAGAAGTGCATGTTAATATTAGAAACCAAATTCCTACATTATAAAAAAACTGGCCCCAAATCACAGGTTCTGTGGCAAGAACCTATTGTTAACATTCCTCCACTCTAAAGAAACTTCCAATTGAGATACACTTTTGTATCTAAAGTTAAGGCCAGAGGTTCCTGAATGAAGAGAATGAGTTCAACCCACAGAAAGTGATAGTATGCATAAATAAATTTAATTGGAGACACATAAATCCATTTTTAAATACTCCATCAGCATCTGTGATTTAAAGTTTTTGTAATTTACTTAATCAAAAGGGAAATGTAACTGTCTAGGAGAAACACTATTCTTCTCTAGAAACCACTATGCTAATTTTAGTAGCAGCTCACATGCCAGGTACTGTTCTAGATGCTTTACACATAACAACTCCTTGAATCCTCACACAAACCCAGGGTTCGCACTCAGGGTGACTGCCCGCAAAGAGAATAATGAAAATATCTGGAGACATGTTTGCTTGTTACAACCGGAGGGTGCTACTGGCATCTAGTAGGTACAGCAGCCATGTGAACTGCTAAACACGCTACAAAGCACAGGACGCCCTCCACAATTCCCCCACATGGAATAATCCAGCCCCAAATGTCGATGGTGCTGAGGCTGAGAAACTCTGCAATGACACTATAAGGAAGGTACTACTGTTGTTCCCATTTTTCAGATGAAGAAACTGAGGCACCAAGAAGCTAAGTAATTTGCCTAAGGTCATACATCTAGCAGATGGCAAAACCAGGATCTGAGGTCTAGCTCCAAGCCCTTTCTCTTATTCTGTCATAAGAAAAAAGCACTAGTTGAGAAGCTTACCTACAACTTTCTCCCCCTCTTCCTGGCTTCCAGGCTTCTTTGGTAGAATGTAGCATTTATTTGTGCGTTCATTTGAAATCCAATCTATCTATCTGCCCATTCATTCATTCAACAAGTATTTGTTGAGGGTACATGCCAGGTCTGCTCAAGGCAATTCTAGGTGAACAGGATCTCTGTCCTTGTGGCACATGCGTTCTTAATATTCCCCTACGGTCCTTGCTACAGAACATGCTAAGCATGATCACACTTGCGCCTGGAAAGTGTTTCCCCAGGAAAAAACCCTCACTTCATTCACATCTCTGCTTAAATGTCACTTCCTCAGAAAGGCCCTCCTTGGCCACCTTTTTTTTTTTTTTTCTTCTTTTTTCTTAGGCCTCACCCCACAGTTTGTAGGATCTTAGTTCCTCAATTAGGGACTGAACCCACACTCTGGGGAGTGAAAGCACAGAGTCTTAACCACTGGACGCCAGGGAATTCCCATGACCACCCTTTNAAGGCCCTCCTTGGCCACCTTTTTTTTTTTTCTTCTTCTTTTTTCTTAGGCCTCACCCCACAGTTTGTAGGATCTTAGTTCCTCAATTAGGGACTGAACCCACACTCTGGGGAGTGAAAGCACAGAGTCTTAACCACTGGACGCCAGGGAATTCCCATGACCACCATTTCTAAATGAGTTACCAGCTCTTATCATCCGTCCCCTTTCTCTACTTTTCAAAATAGCACTCATGGTCCCTAATATTGTGTTACATATTTTCTCACTGTCACTACGTCCCTTTTGGGCCTTCCTCTTACCAATAGACCCTAAACTCCATGAGAGATCTACCTCCAGAACTGGGAGGTCTACGTGGCCTCTTCAACCAAACCGTTTCCTCAAGACTATGGCCCCTCACCAAGATCCTGAGACTGCTCCTTGCTTGGTCTCCCTGCCTTCCTTCTTTGGTGCGTGCTCAGCTGCTTCCGTCGTGTACAACTCCATACAACCCTAAAGACTGGAACCTGCCAGGCTCCTCTGTCCATGGGACTCTCCAGGCAAGAATACTGGAGTGGCTTACCATTTCCTACTCCAGGGGATATTCCCCAGCCAGGGATCAAACCTGTGTTCCCTGCATTGGCAGGTGGGTTCTTTCTTAGGCCCCTGCAATTCATCTTCTCCACTGAAATGAGAAGAATTTTTCTAAAGTGCCAATCTGATGTCATGTCTCTACTGAAAGCCCTTTAGTGATTTCCCACTGCTCTNGGATCAAACCTGTGTTCCCTGCATTGGCAGGTGGGTTCTTTCTTAGGCCCCTGCAATTCATCTTCTCCACTGAAATGAGAAGAATTTTTCTAAAGTGCCAATCTGATGTCATGTCTCTACTGAAAGCCCTTTAGTGATTTCCCACTGCTCTTAGGATAACGTCCAAACTCCTAACATGACTTTTAAAACGCCCTCATATCTGTGAGCTACTCTTACCATTTATCATTTTATGTTTTATAGCTGTAGTCACAGTGACAGCAATAATAGCTAATATGCACTGAGCACTTGCTATGTGCCAGGCACTAATCTGGGGGCATTACATGTCTGAGATCATTTAGCCCTAATCTATGGGGTAGGAATTACAGCTATGCTTGTTTTCAGATGGGGAAATTGAGGCACAACTAAGTAACTGTCCAAGGGCAATCAGTAAGCAGTAGGGCTAGGATGTAAATCCGAGCAGTCAGATTCTAGAGCCCACCCTCAAATCTATGATATTCCATCCATCTCTACACGCAGCTGTAACAGAAGTCTGTGAGTTCCTTGAAGGTGCTGTTTTACTTTCCACCATCAGATCTTCACGTTGTTCTTCCTGCTGGACCATCTCTCAGACCACCGCTTAAACTGAGAGGCCTTCCTGCGACATACCCTGGCTTTGTTGGGATCCCTCTGCACTGCTCTCCCATGGCACTCTGAATTTCCCATTATGACTCCCATTCTCTGTTACTGTAATTACTGATCTGCCTTCACCAATAAACTTCAGGCTGTACGAGGACAAGAGCCATGTCTGTGCAGTTCACCACTGTACCCTGGCACAGCCCTGGGACATGCCAGGGGCTGAGAGAATCATTTCACGTGGCACCGGCACCACGCAGCCTTCCCCAAATCCCAGCCCAAAGCAATTCATTGCTTCCCTAAAGGTCCTGCCCCCTGGACACATATTAGACACTTCATATTTTGTTATATAGAATCTATTAAAAATGATGTATATATGTGTCCTTTTCCTGTATGTTGGTGAAAAGCAGCCACATCTTTACAGGTTTATGCGAGCTTCCAAGTAACGCTTACAAATTTTGCTCTTAAAAAAAAAAAAATCATTGTGTACAAGGGATCTCTCTTACAATTGCCTATGAATCTATGATTTCAACAAAAACTTTAAAAGATAATTACTGAAAGAAATGGACTGATAAATAATTACTCAGGAGTTTATAATGACTCCCCACTATCCGTTTAAGCCCAAACTGTCAAATTTAACATTCAGGATCTTCAATTATCCATCTCCTTATCACCTATTCAACCCAGTCTTCTCTTCCAGCTCTCCTATACCTTCTGTTCTGATCAAGGTGAAAGTCCTCATCTAGTTTCCAAAGCTTGCCTTAGGATACTCCATCTGCCTGAACAGCATGGGATTCAACCTTCCCACCCTCGACTCCTCATCTACCCTGGTAGCACTTTTCCTCTAAGGTCCAGCTCTAATCTTATCTCCACTGTGAAGTTTTCCTGACCTCATTTCCTTCTTTTTTCTTAGGATTTTATAATCCTCAATAACCACAGTATCTCCAACAAGAATGCAGTTTTCTTGGGTCTCAGAATCATTCCTTTACACTTCTCAGAAATCCTATCAGAGTATTACGTGCATATATACACATATAGGTACATGTGTGTGTGGGTATATATATAAAATCAGTAATAAATAAATAGTTGCTGATTAAGAGAGCTCATTAGCCCATGCACATTATCAACCCTCAATCACCCAGAATAACAGAAAAGCCAGGGCACAGAGAGACAACCCGCTGGTCCGGGCACATATTAAGTACTATACTCATATTAAGTACTGTGTGGTTGTTGCCAGTTGTACAGGCAGTCACAAGGTTGCCACAAATGGTCTAACTGCGCAAGTCTTCCCTTGTCGGGGTCTAAGGCTTGCCCAGCTTATCATCCCATACTGACAAACAACTGTGTAACCTTTCCTCACCAGTGACACTAAGAGAAAAATGAGCAGAGGCCGTTGTACTCTAAACCTTCGCTGGTTCACACCTTCTCCTAATAGGGAGATCATTGTTTGGGCACAAAAGATCATCCACTTGAACTCTCTCACTGGGCAAATACCTTGTTTATATCAACAAAGTGCTTTTGTAAATAGAACAGAGTGACAACATCAGTAAGAATTTCAAAGAGAGGCTTGCCAAAGAAAATCCCAGGGATGATCGACTCGGGCGAATCCAGAATTGATAAAGAGCCAAATTCTTCCCATAGTCCATAGAGATCTGCCTCGGCCTACCACTACTTTCCCTAGGTCAAAGTTTCTAAACTTCTCAGATTCTCTGGTTAGCTTCTCTTTCTCATCCAACTAGTCAAAGTTTTCTTATAACAACACACCACATACCTGAAAAGCTGTTTTTCAGGCTGAATTTTTATTTTTACCTGGTATAAACTACAGCTTGTTCCCAGAGGGATTTCAGAATGCCTAAGCATCTCTCTGAAAAACTCGTCAAATACTTTGCTATTAAAAAAAATTTCCCAACATCTTTCTGTCTTGGCAGGCCCTGCTGAAATCCCCCCACCCCCCTCTTAAGGAGGAATCTGAGTAAAAACACTACCAGTTCAAGTTCCCTTAGGCAGATTTCCAGCCCCAGTGCAAGGCCACGAGGTTAAACATTTCTCAATGACGCAGGCTCCCTCAGAGGGAGGAACAANCCCCCCTCTTAAGGAGGAATCTGAGTAAAAACACTACCAGTTCAAGTTCCCTTAGGCAGATTTCCAGCCCCAGTGCAAGGCCACGAGGTTAAACATTTCTCAATGACGCAGGCTCCCTCAGAGGGAGGAACAAGAATAAATAAATAAATAAAAACTTATTCTTCCCAGTGCAATAAATCAGGAGACAACAGCCAAGCTCTAAAAAACAAAGTGTGAGTGAAATTAAACTATAGACTGTTTGCTCTGCCAAGGCCACTAGTAGGAGCACAGAACTGGGACGAGAGCTGCAGGGTGGGAGAGAAGGCAACTGCAGAAGCAGCAGTCCAGCCAAATGGACAGACATTCTTGAGGTCCTTGAGAGAAGCTCCAGAATACTAATACTGTGTATGTTTCCAGCCACTATATAATTTATGATAACCAGAGCAACTAATGCTAAGTAGTAAAACTGGTGGCAGCGGGGTAAAGAAATGGAGTCACACGTGAAGCAAATCATTATTTAGGATTAAAATATGTATCAAGGTGGAAGGCTGGGAAAACCAAAGTGAAGGATGTTCAATCAACTTCTCAGGTAAAGAGGATCAGGCTGATCACAGAGAAGGAAATTCATCTGAGGGGCTGGGAGGCTCCTGGGCCTCCAGTCACCTACACACAGAGAGAATAATGAAACAGAACCAGAGCTGTACCCTCAGACCTGACCTACAGATCACAGACATTCAGAGTTAGGAAAGGCCTAATGCTTACAAGAAAATGCCACTGATAAAAATACTGTTACATGTGTACAGCACTTCACTTCTCAGAATGCCTTCATTCATTTAGTCCTTAAATAAAAATGATTATGACAGGTATGCTGTGTGACAGGAACTGAGGACAGAGAAACAAGACTCCACCCCTACATTCAAGGAGCTTACTGCTGAGATCTGCTAGGAACAATGACATAAGAAAATTAACCTTCCGGTGTGCTAGTCACTCTGTCGTGTCCGCCTCTCTGTGACCCCATGGACTGTAAGCCCACCAGGCTCCTCTGTCCATGGGATTTTCCAAGCAAGAATACTGGGGTGGGTTGCCCTTCCCTTCTCCAAGGCATCTTCCCAAGTCAGGGGTTGAAACCAGGTCTCCTGCATTTCAGGTGGTCTGTCCCAAGCAGAGGAAGAGCACAAGAGGAGGAGCACTGACCCCATCTGGGGTCAAAGGCAGCATGCATCTCAGAAGAGGGAGCCCTGGAGTTGGGGTTTAAAAGCACAAGTTAGTAGGCTGACAAATGGAGAGAGGAATGGTCGAGGCAGAGGGAAGACTGTATGCAAAGGAACAGAAAATTACAAGAGCACAGAATGTTCTGGAAACTAAAAGCAGTTCATCATTGCTGGAGACTGTGAAGTTAGAAGTGACAGGAGATGACCAAATCAGAGGCCAAATAAACAATATAACAGCTGGAGTATCAAACTCTGAATTTTACCCTATAAGAAACTAAAGCATTCTGAGAATAAAATGATTAGAATTGATTGTCAGAAAAAGTATATTGGCCTCTGTATGAGGCCAAATTAGAGAAGAGCCAGATTTCAGGCAGAGAGACCAAAATGAAGGTTCCCTGAAACTACAGTGAGAAACCATGACAGTCGGATCTAGGGCAGTGAAACAAGGTATGAGAAGTCGAAGTACAGGTAGAGCCTATGGAGCTCAGAGTCCAGGCAGATGTGAGGAAGCTCAGCAAACAGCAACTGAGGATGACTCCCAATTTCCTGCTGAGACCAGTGCTCCCAAGGCAAGGTAACAGCAACTTTAAGTCTGGCAAGCCTGAAGTGCATGTGGGCACCTAGACGTCCAGTGGGAAGACACAGTAGATTAAGTGAAGCTCAGGAAATATGGTGGGCCTAGAGATACAGGTGTGGACATTCTGAAGAAGCAGAAGCTGAAGCCATGAGTTGGGGTGACGCTGCTAGAGAGAAGGGGGAAACTGAGAAGAAAATGGGTCAAGGATTATCCCTGGGAAAACTTGACATTTAAGCGACAGAAGAAGAAGAGAAGACTGAAAAAGAGATTGAATAGTGGACGGAGAAGTAGAAGGCACGTTAAAGAGAGAATGGTGTCTATAGTTTAGTTGCCCAGGTCTGAATACCTTTCCTATTTGGGGTAAATCCCTAGATAGGGGAAGGCAGGCCTCTCTTCCTACTACAGAAGCTGCAGAGGAACACAGAGTCCCTGTCTCAGCCCCCTGGCACCTGGCTCACAGATACAGCCCATATCCAGCCAATCAGATCCTCCCATTTAGGGTACTGAAAAATTGGGGGAAATGACACAAAGATGGAAAATACACTCAGAAATTACCCACGGCACTGTGGCAAGTGTCTACTGGTGACACTGCCAAAGGCTGCAGGCGCTCACTGGAGACCGAGCCAGCAGCAGTGCCAATCCGAGTTCTCAGCAGACAAGTTCTGGGACTTGGTCTTCGCTATGTCTCACCTCGCTCCCTTTCTGACCTTTGATAACCAGTCTCCTTATTAAGTCCCTCCCTGGTGGCTGAGATGGTGAAGAATCTGCCTGCAATGTGGGAGATCCAGGTTTGATGCCTGGGTCAGGAAGATCCTTTGGAGAAATGAATGGCAACCCACTCCAGTGTTCATGCCTGAGAAATCCCATGAACAGAGGATTCGGTGGGCTACAGTCCAATCTTTGTGGTCACAAAGATTCGGACACGACTGAGCGACTAACACTTTCACGTCTTATTAAGGCTGTGCACTATCCAATAATAACTATCCAGTTCAACTCAGTTCAGTCGCTCAGTCGTGTCTGACTCTTTGCGACCCCATAGACTGCAGCATGCCAGGCTTCCCTGTCCATCGCTAACTCCCAGAACTTGCTCAAACTCATGTCCATCGAGTCAGTGATGCCATCCAACCATCTCATCCTCT
>SJYA01013531.1:0-10707 GCA_006410615.1 Neotragus moschatus
CGGGGAGAAAGACCAGGGCAACATTGGGAGATAGATTTCACAGAGGTAAGGCCAGGCAAGTATGGATACCGCTGTTAGTTCTGGTAGACACCTTTACAGGATGGGTAGAAGCTTTCCCCACTAAGGGAGAAACAGCTATGATAGTAAGTAAAATAGTACCTAGGTTTGGTCTGCTGGTAACCATTGGCTCTGATAATGGGCCTGCTTTTGTGAGCCAGATTGTTCAGGGGCTTGCCTTAGCCCTGGGGACCAAATGGAAGTTACACTGTGAATACAGTCCCCAGAGCTATGAATCGGACCCTAAAAGAGACTTTGGCAAAGTTGGCAATAGAGACTGGCGGGGACTGGGTGACCCTCCTTCCCTTCACCCTCTTCCATGTACATAACACTCCTTACAAACTAAATTTGACCCCTTTTGAGATTATATATGGGAGACCCTCTCCTGTATGCCCTATCTTTGAGGGAAAGAAACAACCTCCCCCTACTTTATGGCAATTTGAAAAGGCCTTCATGGCATTGGGCAAGGTACATACCTATGTCTGGAAATTGCTCTGAGAAATACATGAAAGGGAAAACAAGGGGACAATCCCCTCACATGACATTGGTCCAGGAGACTGGGTATGGGTTAAACGACACNTTTGAGGGAAAGAAACAACCTCCCCCTACTTTATGGCAATTTGAAAAGGCCTTCATGGCATTGGGCAAGGTACATACCTATGTCTGGAAATTGCTCTGAGAAATACATGAAAGGGAAAACAAGGGGACAATCCCCTCACATGACATTGGTCCAGGAGACTGGGTATGGGTTAAACGACACAAGGCTAAGGCACTAGAACCCAGATGGAAATGTCCTTATGTTGTTCTTCTTACCACCCCTACTGCCCTAAAGGTTGATGGCATTGGGCCTTGGATACATTTCAACCACGTACGCCAAGCTACACCAGAAGAACAAGAAAAAGCCTGAAAAGAATGGGAGGTAACTTTGCACCCATCAAACCCCCTCAAGCTGAAGCTCAGCCACCGACAGGATGCAAGCAACTCATCATCTTGACCGTCCTGTTAATGACCACTCTTCTGGACTCTGGAGCCACTAACGTCAACCCACATCAACCAGTCAAGATCACCAGGAAACTTCAGAACGGAATGACACGAGAAGTGCTCAACGCGACTACTGAAATACATCGACCTGACACCTGGTGGCCAGACCTGTATTTCGATCTTAAGCCGGTAGTAGATGTACCTTGGGATAGGGGTTTTCTTTGAAACCAG
Organism: Neotragus moschatus; assembly: GCA_006410615.1. Lineage (NCBI taxonomy): Eukaryota > Metazoa > Chordata > Mammalia > Artiodactyla > Bovidae > Neotragus > Neotragus moschatus. The sequence continues at coordinate 1,270 of SJYA01013531.1, forward strand.
GGATTCTGGGCATGCCCAGGGGCACCAGACACAATTGGAAGACTTGTGGAGGGGCACAGGACTACTATTGTAAATCATGGGATTGTGTAACTTCTAATGATGGGCCTAGACGCTGGGACGTGGGAAATCGGGACTTGCTTAACTTTTCGTTTGCCGGACCTATACCTCCATACTCCGCTTGGGGACAAAACCATAATTATGCACAAATAAGAATAAGGTTTAACCTAGAAAGGGCCAAAAAGGAAAAAGCATGGGTTTCAGAACTATCTTGGGGGCTTCAAACTAGAAGAGATCAGTTCACCACTATTTACAGTGGAATTATAATTGTAAGCCAGATTCTAGAGCCAGCACAAGTATGTAGTATAGGCCCCAACCCGATTGAAAAGATCGATGCAACCCCTCGTCCAACAACCACAGCCCTCACGTCCCAGGTTCCTCCTGGGCCTATAGACAACCTGGGTCCCATTAGTAGTCTTGGAAATACGGACCCTCTATGGAAATTGGTGTGAGCAAATTATACAACTCTAAATCAAACCCATCCAGAGGCAACTAGATCTTGCTGGCTCTGTTATAACTTGAACCCCCCTTATTACGAGGCAGTAGGCCTCAATGCCTCTTATAATCTGGCCAATAGCACTGATCCTCCTCAGTGCCATTGGAAAGAACACAAAGCAGGTCTTACAATGAGAGAGGTTTGGGGAAAGGGGTTATGTGTGGGCAAAATGTTACCAGGAAAGTCCCCACTGTGTACACGTGCCGTTGAACCCACAAACTTGCCTGTAGCCAAATGGCTAATTCCAGAGACGGGGGGATGGTGGGTTTGTTCACATACTGGACTGACTCCATGCTTACATAGCTCGGTATTTGACCCCAAAGAAGAGCTTTGCATTATGGCGATAGTGGTGCCAAAAATTCTATATCGCCCTGAAGAGACAGTATATGATTACTGGGCCCAAAGGCAGACACCTAACTCTCACGCAGTACAGAACAGGGTTAAAAGAGAGCCTGTCACGGCCATCACTATACCAACTATATTTGGCCTTGGAATAACTGGAGCTGGGACAGGAATAGCAGCCTTATCCCTCCACAGTCAGGGATTTAACTCTCTGTGGGCGGCCATAGACGAAGACATTACTCGCTTAGAAGAATCAATCAGTCACTTAGAAAAATCATTGACCTCCCTATCTGAAGTGGTCTTGCAAAATCGAAGAGGGTTAGACTTACTTTTCCTGCAGCAGGGAGGACTCTGTGCAGCCCTTGGAGAAGAATGTTGCTTTTATGCTGACCACACTGGAGTAGTCAGAGAGTCTATGGCCAAAGTGAGAGAAGGACTGGCTCAACGCAAAAGAGAGCGAGAGGCTCAACAAGCATGGTTTGAATCCTGGTTCCAACGGTCCCCTTGGCTAACAACTTTAATTTCTACCCTACTGGGGCCCCTGCTAGTGCTTTTACTAATCCTCACCTTTGGACCCTATATGATTAACAAACTTATAACTTTCATAAAGGAACGTATTAATACAGTCCAGCTGTTTGTATTCAGGCAACAATACCAGGCAGTGCCCCCCAAAATAGAGGAAGATTCCTTTATATGACCAAAGAACAGAGGGGAATGTAAAGCCTCACAGATGCCATGACAGCCTTATTAGAAAATACTGGGCCACAGAAATATTCCTGAGTCATTTGGACTCCATGGGCTCAAGGCCATCCGGGATGGCATAATGGAGACCTTATCAGAAAATAACTCCACCGGCTCTTGATACAGAACAATCCACAAGAGATACAAAACTCTAAACCCGCGCACGCGCATTGTATGACCAATCAGAATATGCCAAATCCCTGTCTTGCCGCCAAATATCTGTCTTTATCCTAAACCTATAAATACTCCTGTAATCCTAGACTCGGGGCCCTCTTGCCTCACTCTTTTGTTTGAGAGACGGCAGAGTGTCCTAACTCGAGTTAGCAATAAACTCCCTTCCTGCTTTTGCATTGCCGTGGCGGACTTGTTCTCTCACTTTGTTCGGGGACTCGAGCTCGGAGCGTAACACATGTCAAACCCCAATTCCATAACTATCCCCTCTCCCCATCACCCCTCCCCCCAAGCATAAGTTTAATTTCTAAGCGTGTCCCTGTTTTTGTTCTGTAAATAATTTCCTTCCTTCGTGTTCTTTTTAGATTCCGCGGATATGAGGGGTGAGCTATGATATCTCTCTATTTAAAATGGATAGCCAACCAGAGCCGGCCGTGCAGCACAGGGAACGCTGCTCAGTGCACACGGCCGCCTGGATGGGAGGGACAGTGGACACAGTGTGTGTAGGGCTGAGTCCCTTCACTGTCCACCTGAAACCGTCACAACACTGTTCCTCGGCTTGGCGCGGACACAGTCGCTTCAGTCGTCTCTGACTCTCTGCGAAGCCCTGGGTCGTAGTCTGCCAGGCTCTTCTGTGCATGAGTTTGCCCAGGCCGTCCATGAGTTTCCAGGAATGCTGGAGTGGGTTGCCATTTCCTCCTCCAGGGGATCTTCCCGACTCAGGGATCGAATTCACTTCTCCTGCATTGCAGGCAGATTCTTTTCCCCTGAGCCACCAGGGAATCAGCTGATACTCTGATGGCAAATAAAAAGGTTTATTTTCTTTTTTAATAAAGAAAAGTGATACGTGATGCTTGTAATCCTCCCTTATACCAACCCTGATCTCCTCCAACAAAATCTACATTAAAAGCAAATCAAAGAATCACCCATCCTGTGTTTTCTTCTCTGAAGCCGGTTCATTCACAACTTTACTTTCTCAATGAAGACACACGTGAAGCATCCACTTCACCCAGCCGAGGCTCAGCCAAGGAGGAAATGATGTATGTCTTCAGAAAAAACCACAGGCCCAGTGATGACAAGACAGGGCAGATGGACCATGTCAGGAAAATTCACAGGAACTGGGGCAGCAAAGAGCNTGGCTGGATGGCATCACTGACTTGATGGGCGTGAGTCTGGGATAACTCCGGGAGTTGGTGATGGACAGGGAGGCCTGGCATGCTGCAATCATGGGGTCGCAAAGGTTCGGACATGACTGAGCAACTGAACTGAACTGAACTGATGGAAAGCATTTAGCAAGTTGTCTGGTACATAATAGATGCTCATTATATAACATATCTTACTATAATTCTTCATCAATACACAAGAGTACTTGATAACCTGCTCTATTATATACTCTGGCAGTCTCGGTGATCAGTACCTACTTTCTAACCACTACACCATTTCTTGAAAAGCAGGAACTACATTTATGTGAAACAACTAAAAATTTAAAGAAAGCAGCAGATCACCAAAGGTAAAACTGGATAAAATCTGAAGCAAGGAAAAGGTTATACAGTATAAATAAAAAAGTATAGGACTGTAAAAGTCCTGTATTCTGCTGTGAGATCCTGAGAGTTCACAGTTAGCTGAAATGAACAATAATAAACTCATGAACTCTATTCCGTTTCCAGAGACCACGGAGAAGGAAGTTCTGTTTATGTTAAATTAAAAAAAAATTGAATTTCAATGTTTTAGCTGCTTCTTTGTGTTGACCCTTTCTAAATGGACATCTTAATGTGTTTTCAGTTCAGTTCAGTCACTCAGTCATGTCTGACTGTGCCAGGATTGCAGCACGCCAGGCCTCCCTGTCCATTACCAATTCCAGNAGGAAGTTCTGTTTATGTTAAATTAAAAAAAAATTGAATTTCAATGTTTTAGCTGCTTCTTTGTGTTGACCCTTTCTAAATGGACATCTTAATGTGTTTTCAGTTCAGTTCAGTCACTCAGTCATGTCTGACTGTGCCAGGATTGCAGCACGCCAGGCCTCCCTGTCCATTACCAATTCCAGGAGTTTACCCAAACTCATGTCCATTGAGTTGGTGATGCCATCCAACCATCTCATCCTCTGTCATTCCCTTCTGCTTCTGCATTCAATCTTTCCCAGCATCAGAGTCTTTTCAAATGAGTCAGTTCTTCACATCAGGTGGCCAAAGTATTGAAGTTTCAGTTTCAACATCAGACCTTCCAATGAACATTCAGGACTGACTTCCTTTAGGCTGGATCCTAGGCAGTCCAAGGGACTCTCAAAAGTCTTCTCCAACACTACAGTTCAAAAGCATCAATTGTTTGGCTCTCAGCTTTCTTTAGAGTCAAACACTCACATCCATACATGAATACTGGAAAAACCATAGCCTTGGCTAGACAAATCTTTGTTGACAAAGTAATGTCTTTTCTTTTGAATGTGCTATCTAGGTTGGTCATAACTTTCCTGCCAAGGAGTAAGCGTCTTTTAATTTCATGGCTGCAGTCACTATCAAAAGTGATTTTGGAGCCCCCCAAAATAAAGTCCATCCTTGTTTCCACTGTTTCCCCATCTACTTGCCATGAAGTGATGGGAACAGGTACCATGATCTTAGTTTTCTGAATGTTTAGTTTTAAGCCAACTTTTTCACTCTCTTCTTTCACTTTCATCAAGAGGCTCTTTAGTTCTTCTTCACTTTCTGCCATAAGGGTAGTGTCATCTGCCTATGTGAGGTTATTGATATTTCTCCCAGCAATCTTGATTCCAGCTTGTGCTTCATCCGGCCCAATGTTTCTCATGATGTACTCTGCATATAAGTTAAATAAGCAGGGTGACAATATATAGCCTTGACGTACTCCTTTCCCTATTTGGAACCAGTCTGTTGTTCCATGTCCAGTTCTAACTGTTGCTTCCTGACCTGCATACAGATTTCTCAAGAGGAAGATCAGGTGGTCTGGTACCCATCTCTTTCAGAATTTTCCAGACTTTGTTATGATCCACACAGTCAAAGGCTTTGGCATAGTCAATAAAGCAGAAATAGATGTTCTTCTGAACTCTCTTGTTTTTTCGATGATCCAGCAGATGTTGGCAATTTGATCTCTGGTTTCTCTGCCTTTTCTAAACCCAGCTTGAACATCTGGAATTTCTCAGTTCATGTGTTGTTGCAGCCTGGCTTGGACAATTAATGTGTTTTGGGATGTAACAAAAGTTGATGTTCGGTTTGGAGTAGAAGATGGAGAGAGAGATTACTCTGAATAAGAAGACATAATTGTGTGAGGTTAGAAGAGCAGAGAAGACAGAGAAGATAGCAGTAAGCAGTGACCTGAAAGGACATGGCTAGGATAAAAATACCTCTTGGAGGGAAAATAGCTGTTGGATTTTATGGCAACATTATCTAACATATGAATTGAAGCTGTTACACACATAACTTAAATGTGAAATTTAAATTAAAATGCAGAAATCAAATACCAGGAAATTAGGAAAGCCAAATAGAAAATGGATTACTGTTTTGGTTTGTTTTAACTAGGGTCTTCTATCAAGTGAGATGACAATATAACACTGTAAAGATCATGTAGTCTTTTCAAAACAATTATATATTACTCAATACTCACTTAGAATAACAATGATACATCTAGCTTCTATTTTAAAAACTAATTATCCCTAATAAAAATATTAAATCTTCTAAATAATAAATTGAAGCTGAAGCTGTTTTTTGCACATCTAACTCTGTACTAGAGCTGAAAGAGTTATCAAAGTGTCAAGCCTCTTAGACCCTTTCTGGAAGACAGATCGTCAGTAAATATCTGCTATGTGCACCAGGCTTACAGGTCCTTGTGGATTCCAGTGACATGAACCACTGAGAAAAAATGGCCTCTAGGAGAGCCTCGAGCCATGGCTAGTATGCTGTCTGCAGCACTGACCATGAATATGAGGGCCTGGAATTTCACAGAAATTTTAAGGAAGAACTTCTAAAAGTACCTGGAGATTGAGGCTTGAGAATTATTTTGCTGCTGCTGCTAAGTCGCTTCAGTCGTGTCTGACTCTTCACGACCTCACGGACTGCAGCCTACCAGGCTCCTCCGTCCATGGGATTTTCCAGGCAAGAGTACTGGAGTGGGGTGCCATCGCCTTCTCCATGAGAATTATCTTAGTTAGGTATTAAAGGGTTACCCTAGAATTTCAGAGCACTTGGGGTCATCACTTGCTCACTTTTTTTTTTTTTTTCATAATAATATGGCTGCACCAGATCTTAATTGCAGCATGAGGGATCCTTGATCTTAGCTGGGGCATGAGGGATATTTTGGTTGTGGTATGTGGGATCAAACTTGGGCCCCTTGAATTGGGAGCATGAACTCCTAGCCACTAGACCACCAAGGATATCCCTAACCACATCTTTTTTTAATCCGAAAATTTGGAAGTTGGATTATATCTCTCAGAGCTCTTCCAAATATATAATTCTAGGATTGTATGAAGTACAAAAACATGGCAAGACAATAAATGTTGCTTTGGGGAAGGGAGAATTCATTTGAACTGGGGTAGATGGAGAAAGGTCTGTAGAGGTGGTGGAATTTTACATGTGATTTGAAGAATGGATACAACAGGGTAGGCTGAGATAAGGAGAAAGGACATTCTGTTGGGGGAAACAACACCAGGAAGGTTTAAAATGGAAATGAATGTTGCATTTACAGTAGATAAAATAGGAGCTTGACTAAGAGGAAAATATGTAATAGGAAGCAGAAATATTACTGAAAAATAAGGACATATAAGGCCTCAGCAAATGACCTAGATCTTCCTCCCCCGACACCCCCAACACTCTAATGGGATTAATCAGCACAGTTCAGAGGAAAGGCTTGTGACTCAAGAAATTTCAGTTCAGTTCAGTTCAGTCACTCAGTTGTGTCTGACCCTTGGCGACCTCATGGACTGCAGCATGCCAGGCCTCCCTGTCCATCGCCAACTCCTGGAGTTTACCCAAACTCATGTCCATTGTGTTGGTAATACCATCCAACCATCTCATCTTCTGTCATCCCCTTCTCCTCCTGCCTTCAATCTTTCCAAGCATCAGGGTCTTTCCAAATTAGTCAGTTCTTCACATCAGGAGGCCAAAGTGTTGGAGTTTCATCTTCAGCATCAGCTCCTTCCAATGAATATTCAGGACTGATTTCCTTTAGGATGGACTGGTTAAATCACCTTGCAGTCCAAGGGACTCTCAAAAGTCTTCTCCAACACCACAGTTCAAAACCATCACTTCTTTGGCGCTCAGCTTTCCTTCTAGTCCAACTCTCACATCCATATATAAATACTGGAAAAACCATAGCTTTGACTAGACGGAACTTTGTTGGTAAAGTAATGTCTCTGCTTTTAAAAATGCTGTCTAGGTTGGTCATAACTTTTCTTCCAAGGAGCAAGCATCTTTTAATTTCATGGCTGCAGTCACCATCTGCAGTGATTTTGGAGCCCCCCCCCCAAATAAAGTCTGTCATTGTTTCTACTGTTTCCCCATCTACTTGCCATGAAGTGATGGGACCAGATGCCATGATCTAGTTTTCTGAATGTCTAGTTTTAAGCCAACTTTTTCACTCTCCTCTTTCACTTTCATCAAGAGGGTTCTTAGTTCTTTTTTGCTTTCTGCCATGAGGGCAGTATCATCTGCATATCTGAGGTTATTGATATTTCTCCCAGCAATCTTGATTCCAGCGTGTGCTTCATCCAGCCAGGTATTTCTCATGATGTACTCTGCATATAAGTTAAATAAGCAGGGTGACAATATACACCCTTGACGTATACTCCTTTCCCTATTTGGAACCAGTCTGTTTTTCCATGTCTAGTTCTAACTGTTGCTTCCTCACCTGAATACAGATTTCTCAGGAGGCAGGTTAGGTTGTCTGTCCCATCTCTTTCAGAATTCTCCACAGTTTAATGTGATCCACACAATCAAAGGCTTTGGCATAGTCAATAAAGCAGAAGTAGATATTTTTCTGGAACTCTCTTGCTTTTTCGATGATCCAGCAGATGTTGGCAATTTGATCTCTGGTTCCTATGCCTTTTCTAAATCCAGCTTGAACATATGGAATTTCACAGTTCATGTATTGCTGAAGCCTGGCTTGGAGAATTTTGAGCATTACTTTACTAGCATGTGAGATGAGTGCAATTGTGTGGTAGTTTGAGCATTCTTTGGCATTGCCTTTCTTTGGGATTGGAATGAAAACTGACCTTTTCCAGTCCTGTGGCCACTGCTGAGTTTTCCAAATTTGCTGGCATATTGATTACACCACTTTCACAGCATCATCTTTTAGGATTTGAAATAGCTCCACTGGAATTCCATCACCTCCACTAGCTTTGTTCATAGTGCTGCTTCCTAAAACCCACTTGATTTTGCATTCCAGAATGTCTGGCTCTAGGTTGGTGATCACACCACCATGATTATCTGGGTCGTGAAGATCTTTTTTGTATACTCTTTTGTATTCTTGCCACCTCTTCTTAATATCTTCTGCTTCTGTTAGGTCCATACTATTTCTGTCCTTTTTTGTGCCCATCTTTGCATGAAATGTTCCCTTGGTATCTCTAATTTTATTGAAGAGATCTGTAGTCTTTCCCATTCTATTATTTTCCTCTGTTTCTTTGCATTGACTGCTGAGGAAGGTGTTCTTATCTCTCCTTGTTATTCTTTGGAACTCTGCATTCAAATGGGTTTATCCCTCCTTTTCTCCTTTGCCTTTAGCTTCTCTTCTATTCACAGCTATTTGTAAGGCTTCCTGAGACAACCATTTTGCCTTTTTGCATTTCTTTTCCTTGGGATTAGTCTTGATCCCTGCCTCCTGTAAGTGTCAGGAACCTCTGTCCATAGTTTTTCAGGCACTCTGTCTATCAGATCTAATCCCTTAAATCTATTTGTCACTTCCACTGTATAATTGTAAGGGATTTGTTTCAGATCATACCTGAGTGGTCTAGTGGTTTTCCCTACTTTCTTCAATTTAAGTCTCNCTTGATCCCTGCCTCCTGTAAGTGTCAGGAACCTCTGTCCATAGTTTTTCAGGCACTCTGTCTATCAGATCTAATCCCTTAAATCTATTTGTCACTTCCACTGTATAATTGTAAGGGATTTGTTTCAGATCATACCTGAGTGGTCTAGTGGTTTTCCCTACTTTCTTCAATTTAAGTCTCAATTTGGCAATAAGGAGTTCATGGTCTGTGCCACAGTCAGCTCCCGGTCTTTTTTTTGCTGACTGTATAGAACCTCTCCATCTTTGGCTGCAGAGAATATAATCAGTTTGATTATGGCATTGACCATCTGGTGATGTCCCTGTGTCGAGTCTTCTCTTGAGTTGTTGGAAGTGGGTGTTTGCTATGACCAGTGCGTTCTCTTGGCAAAACTGTATTATCCTCTACCCTGCTTCATTCTCTACTCCAAGGCCAAATTTCCTGTTACTACAGGTATTTCTTGACTCCGTACACTTGCATTCCAGTCCCGTATAATGAAAGGATATCTTTTTTTGGGTGTTAGTTCTAGAAGGTCTTGCAGGTCTTCCTAGAACCGTTCAACTTCAGCTTCTTCAGCATTATAGGTTGGGGCATAGACTTGGATTACTGTGATATTGAATGGTTTGCCTTGGAAATGAATAGAGATCATTCT
>SJYA01013532.1:0-10587 GCA_006410615.1 Neotragus moschatus
TTACTAAACACAGCTATGGTCCAAGACTTCTGCAATGCAAAAACTGTAAGCAATGCAAGCATCTAAAAAGAATGTTTATCCATTGCATAGACTATTATACAGCCACTTGAGATATTTTTATAGAATATTTAAGAAAATGGAAAAATAGCAGGGGTAACAAGAGAAAATGAGAGGATACAAAGTTTTATAGTAAGCTAATTTTATTTCTAAAATTATATATATTTAAATGGTTTTTCCTGTAGTCATGTACGGATGTGAGAGTTAGACCACAAAGAAGTCTGAGGGCAGAAAAATTGATGCTTTCGAACTATAGTGCTGGAGAAGACTCTTGAGAGTCCCTTGGACTGCAAGGAGAGCAAAACAGTCAACCCTAAAGGGAATCAACCCTAAATATTTATTGGAAGGATTGATGCTGAAGCTGAAGCTCCAATACTCTGGTCACCTGATATGAAGAGCTGACTCACTGGACAACACCCTGAAGTTGGGAAAGATTAAAGGAAGGAGGAGAAGGGGACGACAGAGGATGAGATGGTTGGATGGCAACATTAACTCAATGGACATAAGTTTGAGCAAATTCTGGGAGATAATGAAGGACAAGGAAGCCTGGTGTGCTGCAGTCTTTGGGGTCACAAAGAGTCAGACATGACTTAGTGACTGAACTGCTGCTGCTGCTAAGTCACTTCACTCCTGTCTGACTCTGTGCGACCCCATAGACAGCAGCCCTCCAGGCTCCGCCGTCTCTGGGATTCTCCAGGCAAGAACACTGGAGTGGATTGCCATTTCCTTCTCCAATGCATGAAAGTGAAAAGTGTAGTCGCTCAGTCAAGTCTGACTCTTCGTGACTCCATGGACTGTAGCCTACCAGGCTCCTCCATCCATGGGATTTTCCAGGCAAGAGTACTGGAGTGGGGTGCCATTTCCTTTTCCAAAGTGACTGAACAACAATATTTACATAAATACACACAGACTGGAAACATACAGCAAAGTATTAACAGTGGTTTTTCCCTGTGGGTTGGTAAGATTCTTCATCTTTTATCTTAATTTATCATAAACATGTATTTTCAATAATAGAAAATGATGAAATTCAATGTATTCTAAAGTTCTTATCTCTTTCCAGTGTACAGAACTTGTTTGCTGATTACACCGAGCACTTGAGTCAAAATAGAGTCTTATGGTAGCAAACATTAAAAGAATACCGATAAAGAGAGGGGTATGGGTGTTGATGGAGAAATGGTAGTTTGTCACGAGGTGTGGAAGCTGGAGAAGACAAAAAGGCACTCTAAACTTTTTTTTTTAAGGTTATGGGTTGAGACATGCAACCAATAAAATGTTAAGGAAAATGTGAAGCATGTTAGGAAAAGAAAATGTTAAGGAAAGGAAGGAAAATGTTAAGTATGTTTGTCTTTTTCACATACCTCTAACCATGTTAACAGCCTGGCTTTAAGGCTTAGAAAGTAAAGGCGGAATCCTCATTAATGAATACACAAGATAAATGAAACATTAATAAATCAGACATAGAGAACAAATATATAGATACCAAGGGGGAAAGGTGGGAGTGGAATGAAACTGGGAGATTGGGATTAGCATTTATATACTACCATATATTAGCATAGATAACTGATAAGGACCTGTTGTATAGCACAGGGAGCTCTACTCAACGCTCTGTGGTGACCTGAAAGGAAAGGAAATCCAAAAAAGAGGGGCTATATATGTATATGTATATATTTATGTGTATATGTATATATATGTGTGTATATGTATATATGTGTATATGTATATGTGTGTATATATATGTATATGTGCATATGTATATATGTGTATATATGTATATGTGTATATGTATGTGTATATATATGTATATATATGTATGTGTATATGTATATATGTGTATATGCATATATATGTATGTGTATATATATATGTATATATGTATATGTATTCACTGCTGTGCAGCAGAAACTAATACAACATTATAAAGCAACTAGACTCTAATAAAAAAAAAAAATCAAAAGTGCAGCCTGGATCATCCATGCTGCTGATAGTAAAATATAAAAGTAGAGAAAACTGAGAAGAAATTAAGCAAAAAAAAAGTCAAAAAGTAGAACCTGAAGATTTGGAAAATCTGCAGCCTTATCAATATTACAAAAAATTTTCAAAAGGCTGATTCATGTTGAGGTTTGACAGAAAACAGCAAAATTCTGTAAGCAATTATCCTTCAATAAAAAATAAATTAAAAAATATTGCAAAAAATGAGAAAAGGTGTTCTGAAGCGAACACAGAGGGTGTGGCTGGACAATTACTGCATAAAGAATGTAACTCATTGACTCAATCAGCCATCTCTACAAAAGTCAGGACTAGGGACAGGGTTATACCATTTAGACTAAAGGGGACAGAGACAGGGTGACAAGGAGGGGAGGCTCTCAGACCTTTGAGATCTAGGAGATGGAACTGGCTTTCTGGCCGTGTTACCCATCACATGAGAGGAAGAAGGGCCCTGACGGCGATTCAGAGATCCACAGCTGCCTCCCCCACAACAGGCCCAGATGCCGTCTCTTCCTTGGTTGCAAAGGGCAAGACTATCTCTCCCTGGGTTTTGGTGAGCCAGGCTGCTGCCTCTGAGGGTCTGGAAGGCAGGGCTACCAGCCTCGTGAGCCCAAAGGACAGGCCACCAGGCAGATTATTCAAGAGCCTTAAAATCAGATAGAATGAGTCCTGGTATGCTTTGGACTTGCTGGGGATCCATCACCTCCTTTCTTCTTTCTAATTTCTTGACTTTAGAATGGGAATGTCTATTGTATACTGTATGGCTGTCCCTCCGTTGTCTTTTGGAAGCACAAAACTTCCCTGGTTTTCTAGGATCATAGGAGAGGAATTTTTGCCCCAGGATGAATCATATCTCAAGTTTCAGGCATACCTGATTTGCATACTCTGATGAGATTTGGGACTTAAGAGTTGATGCTAGAATGGGTTAAGATCTGGGGGCTTCTGGGATGTGGATGAATGTATTTTGACTGTGAGAAGGACAGACATTTGGGGAAGAATGTTGTGGTCAGAAGTGTGTTTCCTCCAAATTAATATACTGAAGTCCTAACCCCCAGTACACAAGGATGTGACTGTATCCAGAGAAGGGCCTTTAAGAGGTGATTAAGTCTGGTCATGGAGTGCCCAGATTAAAGATTTTTTCTGGATTAAAAAAAAAAAAAGAGGTGATTAAGTTAAAATGAGACCATTTGGAGAGGCTTTATTCCAATGACTGGAATACTTATGAGAAGGGGCGATTAGGACAGGGACACCAGGGCACTGCACGCACAGAGGGAACCCAACGAGAACACAGGGAAAAGGCAGCCATTGGCACGTCCAGGAAAGAGGCCTCAGAAGAAACCAATTCCACAGGCCTCCAGAACCATGAGAAAATGAACTGCTGTTTATGTTACCCAGCCAGTGGTATTTTGTTACAGCAGTCCAAACAAATAACACACTAGCTAAGCCATCAACCCCCATCCTAAAACTCCTTACCCGACTTTATTTCTCTTCATTGCATTTCTTACTACTTGGCAGATTATATCGTATTTATTGGTTTGACAGATTTACCTGCTTAGACCGCAAATGCTATAAAAGCAAGGACCTTGCCTGCGTATAGTCCTGTGGTTCAAAGTACCAACTCTAGAGACCAATGCCTGAGATGGAGCCCAAGCTCGGCCACTTACCAGCTGTATCCCTTGGGGAACTGATTATACCTGACTGTGTCTCAAGTTTCCTAATCTATATATGGGAGACTGTGGTGCTAGAGAAGATATGTGAGAAATCCTAAAGGAAATCAACCCTGAATATTCACTGGAAGGATTGATGCTGAAGCTGAAGCTCCAATCCTTTGGCCACCTGATGCAAAGAACTGACTCACTGGAAAAGACCCTGACGCTGGGAATGATTGAAGACAGGAGGAGAAGGGGACGACAGAGGATAAGATGGTTGGAGGGCATCACTGACTCAGTGGACATGAGTTTGAGCAAACTCTGGGAGATGGTGAAGGACAGAGAAGCCTGGCGTGCTGCAGTCCAGGGGGTCACAGAGTCTGACACAACTTAGTGACTGACGACAATGTTGGGAATAGTAGTAGTACTGCTTCAGAGGGCTGTTGTGAGTTGCTGGAAGAAAGCCTGAGAACAGTGCTTGGCACAAAATAAACACCCTGAGAAGTAGCTAGCATAGCTTTTATTACCCAGTGCTAATATCCCAGACTATTCTGCCCAACTGCCAATGCAAATCATTGTCCGCATCTGTCCTTCAGCACTATTTGTTTGCCAAGCACACTTCCGTGGGGCTGCAGCTAAGCTATGTCAAACATGCCTTCTCCTCTCGTGACAGTCTACAGCATTCCCTTGATGAATCCAAGCCATCAGCCTCCCAGCCCAGCCCCTGTCAACACACATATTCTGTTATTGCCTTACACAAGTTAGGACTTACATGGTATTTAAGGAGGGTTCTATAAATATTGTGGAGAAGGCAATGGCATCCCACTCCAGTACTCTTGCCTGGAAAATCCCATGGACAGAGGAGCCTGGTAGGCTGCAGTCCATGGGATCACTGAGTCGGACACAATTGAGGTGACTTAGCAGCAGCAGCTACAAATATTGATACGTGTTCCCAAGCCAGGTTTCCACTCTAATAGGGCTTCAGGCATACCAATAATGCCAATCACAAACAACAGCAGATCCCACGGGATTAGCACAATGTTCAGCTTTTAAATGAATGTATTCACACAGTAGCCTGATTCGATCAGGAAGATTCCCCTTTATCAGGGAAGGAAAGAGGTGCAGAGAGTTAAGGAACGTGCTCACAGCGACACAGTTGAGACTCTCATCCAGATTGTGACCTCCGTCGCACACATGTCCACCACAATCCTATCCGCTCTGACAAACTGTCTAAGATGAACACGGGGAACAGGGCCTAAGTTCACTGTCTAGGAAGGTTCATTTAAAAATATTTATTATTCATTTTTTATTTATTTGGCTGCACTGGATCTTAGTGGTAGCACATGGGACCTTCTATCTTCATGTGGCATGCTGAATCTAGAGCATATGAACTCTCAGCTGTAGCATGGAAAACCTAGTTCTCTGGCCAGGGATCAAAACCAGGCACCCTGCATTGGGAAGTGTGGCGTCTTAGCCACTGGACCAGCAGGGAAGTCCCGGAAGGTTCATTTCTCAAGCAGAAACTCACAGTGAAGCCTTTTCTAAAACAAGCCAGTTCAGATCTTCATAGACTCTGCTGCTATCATACAAGATGAAGGTGAACACCTTCTTTGGGGCTGGGTGAAGAGGCTGCCTGCCCTTTCAGACATGTCTATGGGGTGCAGCTGTATCCTGGACAGTGGGCTCCCAAAAATCTGGCATCAGACCTGGTTCTACAATTCGTCGTGATCATCTTTGTGTGCAACCATCTCCCTGGGCCACAATTTCTTCTTTGCAAAAGGTGGGTAAAACTCCAGCTGCCCCACAGAGATGTCATGAGAACTAAAACAGATACAATCTCTGGAGTGAGTGGTGGTGGTGGTTAGTCCTTCAGCCGTGTCCAACTCTTTGCGACTCCATCGACTGTAGCCCACCAGACTCTTCTGTCCATGGAATTCTCCAGGCACGAATACTAGAGTGGGTTACCATTTCCTCCTCCAAGGGATCTGCCCGATCCAGGGATCGAACCCAAGTCTCTGATGTCTCCTGCATTCAGCAGGTGGGTTCTTTACCATCTGAGCCACCAGGAAAGCCAGATCTGTGGTGTCACCTAGTAGAAAGTAGGTGTTCAAGACACAAATGTTGGCCAAAAGGAAGAAAAAGGAGGTAGGCAGGTAAGCATCAGTTAGTGTAATGTTCTAAAGGACCCCAGACACCACATGTTCTCCAAGCTGCACCCTAAACACCTGAGCAGCCTGGCTGCACCTACCAGAACAGGTAAGACATAAAGTCTTCTGGATGGAGGCGACTGGGGCTCTCACCCAGCCTGCAGCAAAACCAGAGATCAAAGTGCCATGGAGAACTGAACTCAAAAACTGGACTCTGCTACCCGGCTTCGTCAGAACTTGTTACCGGTGAGACGAAGCTGGTGTGGTCATTTGCTCCCAACACCACCCAAAGATCAAAAGTGAACACCCTGGTTTATCCACTGGGGATACTGCAAAGAAATCGGNCAAAGTGCCATGGAGAACTGAACTCAAAAACTGGACTCTGCTACCCGGCTTCGTCAGAACTTGTTACCGGTGAGACGAAGCTGGTGTGGTCATTTGCTCCCAACACCACCCAAAGATCAAAAGTGAACACCCTGGTTTATCCACTGGGGATACTGCAAAGAAATCGGGTGAAATGTGGTCTGAGCAGTCAGCCAAGGGTAAACAGCTGCATGAACAGAAAAGCGGCTAAGCTAAAGAAATAAAGAAAAGGATATTGCTGCATACTGCGCCAAGGGCAAGAGCGAACTGGGAGAGAAGAGCCCTGGCAGGCCAGTGGGCTCCAAGAAAAAGAATGAACTGGAAGAAGAAGATGACTGTGAGGAGGAAGATGAGGAATACATGGCTATCCTGTAATGATGTGTGCGTGGAGTCTGCCTGCGTGCTCAGACAATTGTTTTGCTAAGAACGCGGGTTCAAGTGCAGCTCATTATTAGCTTCAGTATAAAAACTGCACAGATTTTTGTATAGCTGGTATGATCCTTTTAGAGAAAATACTTTTTTAAAATTCAGGTTGTAGCTTTTTGAGGGGTTACTACACACAGTTAGATTTTAAAGCTTCTGATGTCGAATGTTTCTAAATATGTCATGGTTTCTTTAATTTCTTGACTTGTCTACGGCAGCAAAGCAAACACTTAGAAATTAGCATTGATAGCAAATTTTGGGTTTTCTAGAATGACAACGTTACAATTTTGCTTTTTTTAAAAAATCTTGTAATAAAATTATGTATATTAAAAAAAAAAAGTACCTTCCACTCTGCGAGATAACCATGAGCTGGAAGCAGAGGAAAAGTAAAGAAGAAAGTACCAGAAGGACGCAGCAGCAGTCTCTTGGCAAGTCTACCCTCATCGGAGGCTTCCGCACAAATTTTGGCCAAAGTAACAGACTAAAGACTTGATGAAGCAGATTCTCCTTCCTGGGCTTGGCTGCACTGCGCACATGATCTAACCACAAAATAATCACTGTTCTTGCACTTTTAAACATTTTTTTGTCCCAACGTAGGCAGGAAAATGAAAGCAACAAGCTTAATAAGATCATTGTAAACTTAGCTAATTTACCATGCTTCTGCCTACCCTCAACGCTCCTTTTTACAGCCTTTTTCTACTTCCTAGCCAAATATTCAATATTCAGTTATCACCAAGAGAATTGCATAGCTAAAGTCAAGCCCAATTTCAAAATATAAGACACAGAAATGGATTTCCTTCAGTCTCTGATTCCCTTTAAACTATAAGTATCTTGTGATCAAAGTGAACCCTTTTCTGGCAACGGGGAATAAGATACAGGTACACAGCCTGGTTCTTCTAGAGTCTAAAAGAGTGTCTCTTAGCATCCCAGTACAGCGTGAGAAGACACTCACGGTGAGTTTAACTGTAAGAAACAGCATCTCATGACCACATCAAGAGCCTCTTCCTTCCCCGGCCCAGCCCTTATTGATTTCCCCTCCCCCTACTACCAGCTGAACCAAGGAAGTGACACATGGGGGCTCACTAGATGCCATCAATCACTGTCACCAGAGGGAAATGAAAAGAACCCAACATATGTTTGCACAAATGCCTCCCTCTCTCTACTCCCACGGCTCCTCCTCCTCACCGGGACACAGCCTTTACGAGCAGCCAGTCACTTGTTCACAGGCCTCCAGTGGAAAAGGCTGAGGAGCTTCCGAGGCATCCCTGGCTCTCCTGTGTGTGTGTCTGTGTTTACAGTTCATGCACGCCCAGGGGAGACGGAAGCAGGGCTTCATACCAACTGGCTACAGACTACCCCGACCACGGAGAGCGGAACGACCCATGATGGTCGCAGCAAGACTGCACCCCGTGCCAGGAGGGATGGTGGGCTAGAAAGAATGTGCAATACAGGTAGCAGATGGCACTCTCCCCAACGCGTTCTCAAGTCAGGGAACCCAGAGTCCCTGGTTTCTCTGCTGACCACGATGGCACTTAAGAAATCAATTCCTATGGCAACAGCTCTAAGTAAGATACTCTGAAAATAAAAGGATGTGTTAAATGGAGGATAGACACTTGCATTCATTTCTGGGCATGGAGTGAGAGGCAGAGCGTGGTAACTTGTGTCCTAAGTCACAGGACAATCACGTTGCCAGTTTTTCTCTTTGATGCCATAACCCCCTATAGAGCATCTACCATGGCTAAATAATATAAGAGAACAGAAGCAACAATAAAAGACCAACTGTATACATGAAGATATTCATTGCAATGATAATTTAAAAAATACACAACTAAAAAACATTTCATAGAAAAGATCATGAAGTTATGGTACATAACACAGATGAAACACATAGCAAGTAAAATTTATTACGACAACCTAGCAAGAAGGAGAGAAGTTGTCGCAGTAAACTGAACCAAGCAATGAAACAAGAATAATGTGCTTTTTGTTATAATTATATAACATGTCAGAAGTGTCCACACAGGAAAACTTTAGAAAGTCGATACACTAGGTCGGTGAAATTTTAAGGTTCCCTATTTTTTCTTGAAATTCTTGTAATAAAAATAAAGACAAAAGAAAAGTTGGGGTAAAAGTCAAACTTTCCCAAACCTCGGTTGTGCTGCAACAAGCCGGTAGGACATTCACCAGACAAGGATGGAACTTCCAGAGCCCAGGGGGAAAAACTACAATGGAAGTAGACAGACACAGCATCTGCACTTATTAAAACTAGGTATGTACCAGATGCGATACTTCAGAAGACTACAAACAGGCCTAAATGATGCACTTGATACATATTTGAATGGTCGCCTATGGCAGGGAGGGGACCAGGGTAAAAGAGGAAGTAACTCTGAGGTCCAGCACAAGCCAGGGGCCATCCTGTGACCCATGGGTCACCCTGCAGAGTGTGACCGGCTCAACCTGTGCACTCGAGGTCCTTAGGCAGAGCCAGTCATAGCTTGAAGACATTGGGACAAAATGCTACGATTTCAGGCCACTAGATATTTCCTCTCCAGGACGAGTCCCATGCTCTGAAACGGGAGACACTTTATATGGAAGCCCTTCTTTTCCACTCCAGGTTCTAATTTTCCTATTACTTAAAGCAAGATGAAAAGACTGTAGGAAAACATCATTACTGAAGACGATTTAATCATGTTGCCAACTGTGCACATAATTTTATTGCCAAATCAGATAGCGACATATATATTACAGTATAACCCTTTATAACTACTCAAAATGATCCGGTGGAGACTACAAAAGAAACCAGCAAAAGCGGCTACATCTGAAAAAGAGAACCGAGTAGAAAAAGGATNCCAACTGTGCACATAATTTTATTGCCAAATCAGATAGCGACATATATATTACAGTATAACCCTTTATAACTACTCAAAATGATCCGGTGGAGACTACAAAAGAAACCAGCAAAAGCGGCTACATCTGAAAAAGAGAACCGAGTAGAAAAAGGATATAATTTTCACTGCACACTCTTTTTAGATCTTTAAAATTCTGCATTGTTCATGTCTTTTCTTCATTTATGTATTAGGTGGTTCCTTCTGACCGTCAGATTTTAGGATTACATTAGCTTTTAGGAGTATATTAGAGATGCTAGTCCTTTGTGATAGAAATTTTCTAGTACTTTTGTCTTTTATATTTGCACAATAAATATTGCAAAATATTTATATTTTGTCTTTAATGTGACCAAATAAAAAATTCAAAGCCCCTCCTTAAGCACGCACTTATTCTGTACGTCTAATATTACAAAATCAGCTGGAGGAGACAATGCCGCAATTATACNATAAATATTGCAAAATATTTATATTTTGTCTTTAATGTGACCAAATAAAAAATTCAAAGCCCCTCCTTAAGCACGCACTTATTCTGTACGTCTAATATTACAAAATCAGCTGGAGGAGACAATGCCGCAATTATACCAGAACCAGTAAGAAGCCAGCCCAGCTCTCTAAGCTTGATCCCAGCTTCCCGCCTCAGGTTCCCAGAGCTGGATAACTTGCCTCCCACATCCTGGTGACCCAGCTAAACCAGAAGCAGCTCGACAGAGGGCAGCCTTGCCTGCGGTGCTCACTGTACTTCCTTGATTTGTAGGTTAATAATTGATTCGAGTCCAGCCACCCAGAATATCTTCCCAGGACTGAAGGCAGCTGGGGACTGCCGTCTCTCACACTGTCCCCACCCTTAAGTCTCTACAGTTCTTGGCTCGGACCAGTACTGATGCTTCTATGATCCAAAGGCATGGCTGGGGGCTCCAGAATCCCCATGCCTCAACAAACAAGGCATGTTATAAAGTTGTTTCAGCCAAGGTTCTTTTCTTAGAAGCCAGTGTCTTTCCAGCCCACTAGCTAGCTCCTGAGTCAGAACAGCACCTACGGGGGGTGCAGTGGCCTGTGAATCAGGAAGTGTGTGTGTCGGGG
>SJYA01013533.1:0-10988 GCA_006410615.1 Neotragus moschatus
CTGGGAAAGATTGAGGGCAGGAGAAGGGGATGACAGAGGATGAGATGGCTGGATGGCATCACCGACTCAGTAGACATGGGTTTAGGTGAACTCTCGGAGTTGGTGATGGACAGGGAGGCCCGGCTGGGGCTCATGGGGTCGCAAAGAGTTGGACACGACTGAGCGACTGAACTGAACTGAAACACTGAGCTTCTTGTACCTTTTCAAGTTAGTGTTTTGGAGCTTTTCGGACACATACCCAGATGTGGAATTCCTGGGTCGTATGGTAGTTCTATGATTATTTTAGGGGAAAACCTCCATACTGTTTCCCGCAGTGGCTCACGAATTTATATTCCCACCAACAGTGCACAAGCGTTCCCTTTTCTCCACATCCTCGAATGACGTCTCTTTTAGATTGCTTTTTCTAACTGATGGCAGATAGTGTATAAAAATACAATTGGCTTTTTAAATGTGTTTTTGTATATTGAACAAACTTGCTGGACATTTCATTCTCATGATTTGTTGTTGAGTCACTCGGTCGTGTCCAGTTGCGGCCCCGTGGACAGCAGCACGCCAGGCTTCCCTGTCCTTCACCTGCCCTGCAGCGTTCAAGGGGTTAAATGTGATAATATTAGAGTGACCACATGTCTTTCTTGGCTTGGGACGGTATCAGTTTATACCTGCTGCTTGTTCACAACTAACCAGTTCAGTTCAGTCGCTCAGTCGTGTCTGACTCTTTACAGTCCCGTGGAGTGCAGCACGCCAGGCTTCCCCGTCCATGACCAACTCCCAGGGCTTGCTCAGATTCCTGTCCATTGAGCTGGTGATGCCAGCCAACCAGCTCATCCTCTGCTGTCCCCGCCTCCTGCCCTCAATCTTTCCCAGCATCAGGGTCTTTTCTAACGAGTCAGTTTTTCGCATCAGGTGGCCCAAGTATTGGAGCTTCAGCTTCAGCATCAGTCCTTCCAATGAATATTCAGGACTGATTTCCTTTAGGATGGACTGATTTGATCTCCTTGCAGTCCAAGGAACTCGCAAGAGTCTTTTCCGACACCACAGTTCAAAAGCATCAATTGTTCGGCACTCGGCCTTCTTTATGTTCCAATAGATGATCCTACTATCTGTTTTTAGTTTTATTTCTCCCTTTCAATCTTTATGTCTTTTAGCTTTTCTTATATCACAACCCTGGCTAGAACCGAACCTTAAAGTTGAAAAGAATTTGCACCCCTGATTTGTTTCTGATCTTAAAGGTAATAGTTTCACTATTTCATTATTACATATCATTTTTATCTATTTTCCTTTACCAAGGTAAGGACATTCCTTTCAATTCCTGGTTTGGAAAGAATTTTTGTAATGAATGAATGTTAAGTTGTATTGAATAAATTTTCATCTGATGAAATAATCACATTTTTCCTTTAAACTGTTAATGTGATGAAGTATGTCCCTTCCTTTCCTAATAAGCTTACCTTACCTTCATAAGATAAACACAACTTAAACATGAGGCACCATATTTTTCAATTATTGCTGAATTCACTAAGCTGACTTTTTTAAAAGAATTTTTGGACCTGTGTTCATGAGTGAAATTAACTTAAAATTTTTCTTTATTGTACTGCCTTCACTTTGGAGTAGAAATTTAGGCAATCTTGAGGTAGTCTGTTTTTGAATAGTTAGCAGCATTCACCTATAAAGCCATCAGGAACTGGTGTTTTGCATATAGGGAGATTTTAAACTACAAATTTAATTTATTTCATAATTATGGAACCACTCAGGTTTTCTGCCACTTGAGTCAATTTTGGTAAGTTTAATTTTTCTAGGAGTTTGTCAATATCGTTTAAGACTTCCAACAAATAAGGCCATTTATACTATTTTTAGTATAACTGGTGTTGGAGAAGACTCTTGAGAGTCCCCTGGACAGCAAGGAGATCAAACCAGTCCCTCCTAAAGGAAATCAGTCCCGAATATTCGTTGTAAGGACTGATGCGAAGCTGAAACTCCAGTACTTTGGCCACCTGATGTAAAGAGCGGACTCATTGGGAAAGACCCTGATGCTGGGAAAGAGTGAGGGCGGGAGGAGAAGGGGACGACAGAGGATGAGACGTTTGGATGGCATCACCAACGCCATGGACGTGAGTTTGAGTAAACTCAGGGAGACGGTGAAGGATAGGGAAGCCTGGCGTGCCGCAGTCTGTGGGATCACAAAATCGGACACTGCTGAGCGGCTGAACAACAGCATACTGTTTTTATATGATCCGTGTAGTCTGCGCTTCACCTGTCATCATGCCCTTTCATTCTTCATACTGATTCTTTGTGCTTTCTCTTTTATCTTAATTTACCTTGTAAGAGATTTGTCTAGCATTTTTATTGTTTTCAGAGGACCATCTCTGTCTCCGCTCATCCTGCTCTCTGCTCTCTGTCTCATTCACTTCTGTGCCTGTGATCATCTGCTGTCTTTGGGCTGATTCTACTGCCCTTGTTCTAACTCTTCAAGTTAGAGACTTAGCTTACTGGGTTTGATCGTCTCTTACTTGCCAATACAAACATTTACAGTTATAAACTCTTCTCCAAATACTGCTTCGGTGGCATCTCACAAGTCTGGATGCAAATATTTTTGTTATTGTTCAGTGCTAAGTATTTTCTAATTTTGGTTATGATTTCTTCGGTGGTTCGTGAGTCATTTGGGTGCCTGCTTCCAAGTTTCCAACAGTGTGAGCTTTTTTTAGGTATCTTTTCGGTTATCAACGTCTGACTTCGTTGGACTGTGATCAGAGAATAGAGTCTGTATACACACAGTGCTGGATGCTATGATCACTGCTCAGGACTTACTCCCCCAGGTGCTAAAGGAGCGGTCCAGAAGGTGGTCCTGAGTGTCAACCTTGGGAGGGAGAGGGTGGCATGGCCTAAAGAAATTGCCCTTCCCCACCAAGGCCGGGCCTCTTTCAAGGGCAATTCCAGTCAATGTGGGAGGATAAAGGGCCCTCCCCCAAGGCAAGAACCTAGAGGACAATATCCCTCCCAGAGCTCTCCATGGAGGCAGCCAAGGCTTCCGTTAATAGAGCGCTGCAGCTCAGTTTCCTGCCATACCAGCCTGCTTTTTCCTCTCCTTCCCGTTGCTGCCAGTCCCAAGAGTGTCCCCTAATATAAACCTCCTGAACCCAAAGTTCCATCTCAGAGTCAAGGCCCCAGGAGATCCAGACTGCAGCCCTAATCTTCGAATTTTGCTGAGGTTACCTTCATGGACAAGCATCCTCTCTAAACGTTCCATGCGTGCTTGAAAAGAACGTGACTAGGATCCCATAGTCTACGTATGTCGTCTATATTAAATTTGCAACTGTGTTCGACCGATGTCACGTGAGATGGCCTAAGAAGTATCTCATTATGAGGTGGCTACGTCTCTACTCCTGTTCTCCCCGTGTTTGTTTATAGTTTTTGCAGCTCTGACATTGTTGGTCAGTCACTAAGTCGTGTCCGACTCTTTGCGACCCCATGGACTGCGACCCCATGGACCCCAGGCTTCCCTGTCCTTCACCATCTCACAGAGTTTGCTCGAATTCATGTCCATTGAGTCGGTGATGCTATCATACCATCTCACCCTCTGCCGCCCCCCTTCTCCTCTTGCCTTCAATCTTTCCCAACATCAGGGGATCTTTTCCAATGAGTTGGCTATTCTCACAAGGTGGCCAAAGTACTGGAGCCTCAGCTTCAGCATCAGTCCTTCCAATGAGTATTCAGGGTTGATTTCCTTTCGGATGGACTAGTTTGATCTCCTTGCTGCCCGAGGGACTCTCAAGAGTCTTCTACAAAGTACTGGAGCCTCAGCTTCAGCATCAGTCCTTCCAATGAGTATTCAGGGTTGATTTCCTTTCGGATGGACTAGTTTGATCTCCTTGCTGCCCGAGGGACTCTCAAGAGTCTTCTACAAAGTACTGGAGCCTCAGCTTCAGCATCAGTCCTTCCAATGAGTATTCAGGGTTGATTTCCTTTCGGATGGACTAGTTTGATCTCCTTGCTGCCCGAGGGACTCTCAAGAGTCTTCTACAAAGTACTGGAGCCTCAGCTTCAGCATCAGTCCTTCCAATGAGTATTCAGGGTTGATTTCCTTTCGGATGGACTAGTTTGATCTCCTTGCTGCCCGAGGGACTCTCAAGAGTCTTCTACAAAGTACTGGAGCCTCAGCTTCAGCATCAGTCCTTCCAATGAGTATTCAGGGTTGATTTCCTTTCGGATGGACTAGTTTGATCTCCTTGCTGCCCGAGGGACTCTCAAGAGTCTTCTACAAAGTACTGGAGCCTCAGCTTCAGCATCAGTCCTTCCAATGAGTATTCAGGGTTGATTTCCTTTCGGATGGACTAGTTTGATCTCCTTGCTGCCCGAGGGACTCTCAAGAGTCTTCTACAAAGTACTGGAGCCTCAGCTTCAGCATCAGTCCTTCCAATGAGTATTCAGGGTTGATTTCCTTTCGGATGGACTAGTTTGATCTCCTTGCTGCCCGAGGGACTCTCAAGAGTCTTCTACAAAGTACTGGAGCCTCAGCTTCAGCATCAGTCCTTCCAATGAGTATTCAGGGTTGATTTCCTTTCGGATGGACTAGTTTGATCTCCTTGCTGCCCGAGGGACTCTCAAGAGTCTTCTACAGCACCACAATTTGAAAGCATCAATTTGTTTGGCACTCGGCCTTCTTTAAGGAAATGGCAGCCCACTCCAGTGTTCTTGCCTGGAGAATCCCAGAGACAGGGGAGCCTGATGGGCTGCCGTCTATGGGGCCGCACAGAGTCGGACGAGACTGAAGCGACGTGGCGGCGGCAGCAGCCTTCTTTGATGTCCAGCTCTCACATCCGTACATGACTACTAGAAGAACCATCGGTAAAGTGATGTCTCTGCTTTTTGAAACACTGTCTAGGTTTGTCATAGCTTTCCTTCCAAGGAGTAAGCGTCTTTTAATTTCATGGCTGCAGTCACCGTCTGCAGTGATTTTAGAGCCCAATAAATAAAGTCTGTCACTGCTTCCACTTTCCCCCCTTCTATTTGCCAGGAAGTGATGAGCTGGAAGAAGCACGAGCTGGAGTCAAGACTGCCAGGAGAAATATCAATAACCGAAGATATGCAGATGACACCACCCTCATGGCAGAAAATGAAGAGCTAGAGAGCCTCTTGATGAAAGTGAAAGAGGAGAGTGAAAAAGTTGGCTTAAAGCTCAACATTCAGAAAACGAAGATCATGGCATCTGGTCCCATCACTTCATGGCAAATGATGGGGAAACAGTGNGAAGATATGCAGATGACACCACCCTCATGGCAGAAAATGAAGAGCTAGAGAGCCTCTTGATGAAAGTGAAAGAGGAGAGTGAAAAAGTTGGCTTAAAGCTCAACATTCAGAAAACGAAGATCATGGCATCTGGTCCCATCACTTCATGGGAAATAGATGGGGAAACAGTGGAAACAGTGGCTGACTTTGTTTTTCTGGGCTCCAAAATAACTGCAGATGGTGATTGTAGCCATGAAATTAAAAAACTCTTACTCCTTGGAAGGAAAGTTGTGACCAACCTAGACAGCGTATTAAAAAGCAGAGACATTACTTTGTTGACAAAGGTCGGTCTAGTCACGGCTATGGTTTTTCCAGTGGTCATGTATGGATGTGAGAGTTGGACTATAAAGAAAGCTGAGTGCTGAAGAATGGATGCTTTGAACTGTGGTGTTGGAGAAGACTCTTGAGAGTCCCTTGGACTGCAAGGAGGTCCAACCAGTCCATCCTAAAGGAGATCTGTCCTGGGTGTTCATTGGAAGGACTGATGTTGAGACTGAAACTCCAGTACTTTGGCCACCTGACTCATTTGAAAAGACCCTGATGCTGGGAAAGATTGAGGGCAGGAGGAGAAGGGGACGACAGAGGATGAGATGGTTGGCTGGCATCACCGACACAACGCGCATGGGTTTGAGTGAACTCCAGGAGTTGGTGATGAACAGGGAGGCCTGGCATGCCGCAGTTCATGGGGTCGCAAAGAGTCGGACACGAGTGAGCTACTGGACTGCACTGATGGGGCAGGACGCTATGATATAAGTTATACATAAATTAAGGACTGTTGAACTTCCTGGAAAATTGAAGCATCCATCTAACCCTGTCTGTCTAACATCTGTCTAGCCCTATCTTATCTCTAATAATGCTTTTCTCCCCGAATTTCTATTTCTCTCTCATGAGTACAGCCATAGCAGCTTTCTTTGAGTCAATATTTGCCTCATACATTTTTCCTACACTTGGACCTTTAAACATTCTGGTCCTCACGTCTGAGGTTTGTCTCCTGTCACAGAGCATAATCCAGGTGTTTCTAAAATCCAGTCTAAATAAATCTCCTTTAAACAAAATCTAAAATAATTAATTAATAATTATAATTAATAACCTATTAAAAATAAATCTAAAATAATCTCCTTTAAACCAAAGACTTTGGCCCTTTTATATGTATTACTGATAGCTTGTCTTACTACATATTTTCTACTCATTCTAACTTTTCCTGTCCCCAGCTGTCCTTTTACCTTTTTAATCATTTGTGATTTTTAAAAAATCACAGATTTATTCACTTGACTGGGTCTTAGCTGTGGCACGTGGGATCTAGTTCCCTGACCAGGGGTCAAATCCTGACTTGGGAGCTTGGAGTCAGCCACTGGACCACCAGGGAAGCCCCTCATTTGCGATTGTTAATTTTCTTTTCCTTATCCTAATTTTTCTAACTGTTCGGAACTTGTACATGCTATGACTGTTTTTTTTTTTTTTTCCTGTTTACCCTAGCCCTTTTAATACTGAGCAGTTAACTAACAACGTCTAAACTTAATATATTTGCCTTCTTCCCAAGTACTTGAAAGAATTTGAAGACTTAAGTTTTGGCCATCCCTTCCAAAGTTATATGGTGGTNCTAGCCATTTTAATACTGAGCAGTTAACTAACAACGTCTAAACTTAATATATTTGCCTTCTTCCCAAGTACTTGAAAGAATTTGAAGACTTAAGTTTTGGCCATCCCTTCCAAAGTTATATGGTGGTGTTCAGTACTTTAGGACTAGCCTGCTTTACTTCTACCATAAAGTAGATATTACTGTGTGCGTGTGGTTAGTCACTCAGTCGTGTTCGATTCTTTGCAACCCCGTGGACTGCAGCTCTCTGACCATGGGATTCTCCAGGCCAGAATACTGGAGTAGGTTGCCATTTCCTTCTCCAGGGGATCTTTCCAACCCAGGGATCGAACCCGGGTCTCTTGCACTGCAGGCAGATTCTTTACCGTCTGAGCCACCAGGGGAGCCCTGTAGAATGATACAATTCTTCTTTCTCAGCTTCTCTCCAAATATTTGCCAGTATCTTTCCCCATTTTTCCCTATGTGTCTGGCCTTCTCCCTGGAATAAGTTTTATTCTGCCTGAAGTACATTACATTTAGAATTTTCTTTCGTGAAGCCTTTTGGTGATATTATCTCACGGTTTTTTATTCGTCTGCATATGTCTTAATTTCTCCCTTACTTTAAGAATTTTTTTAATGTGGACCATTTTAAAATCTTTACTGAATTTGTCACAATATTGCTTCACTTTTATGTTTTCGGTTTTTTGGCCGCGAGGCACGTGGGATGTTGGCTCCCCAACCAGGGAACTAACCTGCACCCCCTGCATTGGAAGGCAAAGTCTGAACCACTGGACCACCAGGGATGTCCTTTTCCTTTACTCCTGACGGATGGTATAGAGCTCTAAGCTGACCATAATTTTTTCTCAGCATGCTCATGGTACAGTGCCACTGTCTGCTGGCTTCCACTGAGGACAGTGAGATGCTCGGTGTAACCTCAGCTGTGGATTTACACTGGAGCGGATTTATTGGAGATTATTTTTTTCTCCGATGCTCTTAGCATTGTCCCTTCTTCTTTGATATTCCACAGTTTTGCTATTATATGTCTAGATGTGAATTTCTTCTCACTTACCTTCCTTGAGATTCACCGGACTTCCTGGATCTGAGGTTTGGTATCTGTTGATACAACAACTCTACAAAATTACCAGCCATTATGTTCTCATTGCCTGTCCCTGCGTCCTATCATCTCCTTCTAGAGCTCTGAATAGATGTACCATAGGCCCTCTCACTCTGTTCTTCCGGATAATTCCTGTGGCTCGATCGGTTTACTAATCCTCTCCTTGTCTGTATCTGATCCACTGTTCAATCTATCCACTGAGTTTCAAATTACAAGTCTTACCATTTCTCGTCAGTTTTCTCGGGTTCGTTTTCAAACCTGACCGTGACAAGTTCACTCTCCGCTCTTGCTTTCAAACCTGCCTTTCATTTCTTTAGAGACACAACAGTTGCTTGAATTTGTTTCAGTCTGCATAGGATCGTTTCAAATCTAAAGGCTTAAGAGGTGTGTTTCTATCGTCTCTGTTCCTGCTGGTTCTCTTTTCCTCCTTGTGGAGTTTATTATTATTTTTCACTGCGAGCTGCTCCTTTTCTTTGGAACTGTCTTTGTGGACATTCTGTACGGTTGACATGTGATTCGGTTCTTCGAGGGAGGCATAGGGCTTGCTTCTGCCAGTTGACTAGGGCTACGACCAAGCAGCGACCACTTTAAAGTTTCCAGTTGAGTTTGTTTGAGCCACACAAGTAGCATAAATTCAAACTGAAAAGCATGCAAGGACCAGCTTGTGATTACAAACTCTCAAGGGAGATTCTTTTTCTTTCCCTTCTCTCAACCCAGTGTCAAGGTCAAAACAGGCAGCCTTGCTTTCTCTTCTGCAGGGTGAGATGTACTGTTCACTCCGTCCTTACCCTCTGGACATAGCCCTTGGACCCTAACTTTGAAGGGGGTCTCCCACCAAATCCTGCCCTCGAGTGGCATCCAGTATTTACCTCCTGTTCCTGGCATTTCAGCAGCTACAGAAACAGGTCAGAGGGCCTCACCCCCACTTCATTTCCGAGATCCATCGTTTCCCGGCTTTCACGCCAGCTCAGCAATGTGTCAAGAGAGAAGTTTAAAAAAATATTTTATCGAGCATGTTAATTATAACCAGGGGAGCTGTTAAAGGCCTCTAATCTGGCAGAGCGCCAGGAAGAGAAGTTGTCTCTGAGAACTTTCCAGAACTTGCTTTGGCCTTTTCAGCCTGTTTGCCTCTATTAACACACACGACCGCAGCCTATAATGACCCGTGGGCTTCTTGTGGTGGTTGTGGGTGTTGCTGTTGTGTTATTTTCCCCTCAAGACCATGGGTTCCTCCAGGGCCAGAAGGAAGGGCAGTCTGGTGCTCTCAGTCCTGATGTGAGCCTGACATGCTGTGGGCACCTGAGAAAAGCGTAGAGAAAGCTGAATAGATGAATGAAGAAACCAGTCCTCATTACAATACCCGGTCTGCTTCATCTGCACAGTCTGCATGTTTCGAGTCCAGCCCGTGCCCTGCCTGGCGGCTTCGCTCAGGTGTCGGGAGGAAGGATGACATTTGTGCAAGATGTTTGTGGCTGCTCGCTGCTAATCCCAGCTCCGTCTGGGTGCTCGGAACTGCGTTTCAACCAGGATATGGTCACAGACAGTTTCAAAACTGACCAGTTTAAAAAAAAGGTTTCACGCCACAAAATGAAAATATCTCTTGCCAGCTGGAATCAAACCAACCACATTTGGGGCCTGTGGGTTTCAGCGACCCTCCCAAGAAGGCACAACCCATGGGTGTCAGAGGCTGGCAGAAAACAAGCTGGCCTGTCTGACTGAGCACCGAAGCTTCAGCCCTCGTCTCTCTTAAAATGGAACAGATCCTGGTACCTAAATAGACACGGGGCTCTCAAAACCTTGCTGCTTCCCCCACCTATCTTCACACTTCTGACTCAAGGGGGGAAAATAACCCACCAGCAATTCATCTTTCTCAAGGACTGCCGCCAAGCTTATATATATTTTTTCACAGCCGAGTTATTTCTGATCTCGGTCCTGGCAAAAAGCAATACAGAGCAACCGTGGCTGGGAGACATTTGGAAGCCGTGCCAAGCCAAACAGTGTCTCAGAGTCTACGTCGGATCCGCCAACCTCGTGAAAGTGTATTTTAACTTGACGGAAAAACACCTTAAAACACTCGCAATGTAAAACCAGTGAAAATGAGGGTCAGGAAGGAAAGTCTCACAAGCTGTAATGTGAAGCAGTCTCTCGGCTCCTGAACACATGGCCTCAAGGTTTCGGAGGAATCACAAAAGCACAGTGCTAGGGAGGCCCCGGCCACAGCTGGGTTCAGAGGCAAGCTTGTGAGTCGGATAAAACCCGGTTTACAGGCTTCCCTACCTCTTCTCAGTTTCATGACACTCAGCAAGTCACTTCCCAGGAGTCTCCGTTTTCTGAGCCTACAAGAGAGGCAATGCTAATAAACCTGCCTCATAATGTCGTCATAACAGTCAAATAAAGCATGTATGTGGTTATATGTCATCATGCTGTTTCTCGAGTCTGAGAGCGGCCGGACCAGTGTTGGTGGCATGACAGACGCGGCGCTTTCACCGTGTATATCCACACTTGTGAGATGGTGATGATGGTGGTGGGGGAGAAGAAACTGAACTGAGAAAGGAAACCCATGATCAAAGTTACTTTAAAAGCGGGGACTGGGACTTCCCCGGCACTCCAGCAGTTACGATGCCACACTTCCACTGCAGGGGGCACAAGTTTGATCCGTGGTCAGGGAACTAAGATCCTGCGCGCTGTGTGGCCGAAAAAATTAAACATTTTTTTTAAAAGAAAGAAAAAAGCAGGGGCAGAAGCAGGATGGCAGCCCAGGAGAGCTAAGGAACCATCCTCCCTCCTGTCTCTGGCTTTGCTTTTTTGCTATTCTTTCTAGGATATTTCTTCAAGCTCAAAAGATTAGAAGATTTCAACCTTAAAAAAGTTACAGATTTCCAATCCTGTGTTGTTTTACCATTGCCCGCTTCTAATGCTGTGATCATACTTTTCATATTACTATTAACTAAGGCAAACCATTCAATATCACGGTAATCCAAGTCTGTGCCCCAACCAGTAACACTGAAGAAGCTGAAG
>SJYA01013534.1:0-10970 GCA_006410615.1 Neotragus moschatus
GTCCACTTAATTTTTCTACTACACTATTTCTTCCTAATCTAATCTTATATTTCTAAATAAACAACTGTTTCCTGGCCTATCTGTCTCCCCTTCGAATCACCCTGGATCCATTGGGGATGGACCCCGGCACCACTCCACTCAGCTTCAGGACCTAGTTAAACGTCAGATTTTCCACCAGCATCAGATCCTCCCCCAGCATCAGATCTCAGTCCAACATCAGGCTTGGCAGCCCCACTTGTCTGACGCTCCTAAGCACACTCAGGCAGCCCCAGAGCAGCAGGACAATAGCTCTTGCAGGAGGGGCATCTTTAGGAAGCACCTGCAGGGCAGCAGCAGCTGGGGTCTGTTTCAGGGCAAGGAGAGGCAAAGAAGAGGCACCTGTGCTGGAGGTAGCGGTGGGTGTGGGCACATTCCCCAGCTCTGCTTCCTCCCCGTGGGGGCTCTGCTCTCCTTCACTTTCTCAGGCCCCAGGGCGATGTCCTTCCAGATTCATGATCTCCTTGATATCTCAAGCCCAAGTCCTGAGTTGAGTCCCAGTCCAGCATGACATAGGGCTGGCAACACCCAAGCTCAAGGGCTTAAAGGATTCCAGGGGGACAGCCGGGCCCCAGCAGTTGGTAGGGCAGGGGACGAGTGTGGCCGCCAAGAGAGGGCCCCACAGCAACAATGGAGGGAGAGCAGGGATGCCTTAGCTCACTTGGGGACGCTGCCCCGCCTTGCACTCAGAGATCTTCCCACAAGCAGCTCTGGGGATGGAGGAAGCTGGTGAATGACACCACCCCATCTAGGCCATGCAGGTGGGCACTGCTGACCATGGTCTTGGTTGTCATTCCGGTTCCAGCTGTCCTTGCAAGGGCTGATGGGCTCCTCTTCAGAATGGCACAGATATTTTCTATATGGGGGTGAGTGCATCCGTGCTGGTTTCTGTCGACACTGTTGTCGCTCAAGTGTTTTCTTCTTTACAACTTCTGCTGGCTGCTCTTCCAGGTTAACTTAGGAGCAGCCCTATTTTCTGCATTTCTTAGTTGTTAGCGTTCACTGGGTCTTTCCAGGTGGCACTAGCAGGAAAGATCCTCCCTGCCACTGCAAGAGATAAAGAGAGATGCAGGTTTGATCCCTGTGTTGAGAAGATGCCCTGGAGAAGGTCATGGCAACCCACTCCAGTATTCTTGCCTGCACAATCCCATGGACAGAGGAGCTAGTGGGCTACAGTCTCTGGGATCACAAAGAGTCAGACATGACTGAAGCAGGTTAGCACACAGGTTTTAGTTCAGCCACTCAGTTGTGTCCGACTCTTTGCCACTCCATGGACTGCAGCGCTCCAGGCTTTCCTGTAATTCACTCTCTCCTGGAGTTTGCTCAAACTCATGTCCATCGAATCAGTGATGCCATAGAACCATCTCATTCCTGCTGCATCTACCAGAGAGGTGGCTGGGGCTCAGCAAAGTGCATAGTCCCACTTCGTGGATGTGAACCTGCCATCACCGCTCCCTAACCATGTGACCATCACTGCCTCCTCCTCTGTAACTCGGGAGGTGGCAGCACCTGCTTGGTAAGGGGCACACACAGCATCTGGAATATAATCAATGCACTATCCATCTAAGCGTTGTATTTATTAATAATAGGGATAGCATTTAATAACCTGCTCCTTTTTCTCTCTTCTCACTTAACTGTGCTCCAGACCACAACTGTTTTATTTACCCTGTAAATCCCACACCCAGCAAAAAGAAGACACTCAACAAATATCTGGCTGAAGAGGCAGGAACATGCCCTGTCCTTAAGGAGATGAAGCTGAAATAGATGGGGGCCTGATAATAACACTGTGTGCTGAGGAGACCCCAGGAGAACCTGCGTTGCTGTGGGGTGGACTGCGGGGCATGAGCAGAATCTGTGATGAGCTCCTGGGGATGGGGAAAGTGTCAGGAAGGAGGGGGTGCTCTTCCTTGTGGGGTGTCCACAGATTGTATCTTACTCCTCACTGATGAGCACTGAGGCCACTTCCAAACCCTTGTCGTTGTTCTGGAGGAAACAATCATTGCCCAGCTCCTACTCAATCCATTTCGTAGAATATATTTCTCGTTGGAGTATAAACATCTGCTTTATTTATTCCATGCTCTGTTCATCCCCCCATCCAGCCAGCTATCAGTTCATCCATCCATCCACTCACTAATCCATTCATCCATCCATCCACTCTTAATTCATCCATCCATCCACTCATCCACTCATCAACTGATCCGATCATCTCAGACTCTAAAGAAGACAGATGCCGCCTCCACTCCTCCGAGGAGGAAACCCAGCGTGAGTGACAGGAGCATCGTGGGGACAGCGGGGGAGACACAGAAGGGACGTACGTGCAAGCCCTCCTCCCTCTGGATGGTGAAGCTCCCACCTGGTCCTAGAGCCGCCTTCCTGCTGTGTCCAGGCCGGCCCTTTTCCTTCTTGCCAAACAAACAACCAATTGAGGACTTGATGCCCTTCTTTTTTGGGGCTTTCTGCAGCGAGTCCTGGCTGCTGTTGCTGTTGCTAGGGTTTCCCCTGGAGCTGTCCTGAGAGCCTGTCGAGCTTCGGGAAGAGAAAACGACCTTTAACTGACACCCTTGTGCAAACACACACCCCTCCACAAGACCTACTGATAGAACTAGCCACCCAGCAACACCCGCGCCTCAACCTCACAGCAGACAGTGGAGTCTCCTTCACCAACCACACTCCACACGAGCAATGCATGCTTCCGGCCACAAAAAAACAGGCCCAGAAACCTGAGATTCTCTGACTGGAGCTCTGGTGCAGAAGTCGCTCCAACCCTCCCTTAGGGTCCTGATCAGCAGGTGACGATGCTCCCAGAGAAGGCAAGCTCCTCAGTGCTGGGCAGCTCCCCCGCCTCCCATAGGGTGAGCATCCACGGCCGTGGCAGGAGAGGGACGGTCCCCATGCAGGGCTGCTGGTCAGGGGGCCACATGTGCCCTCCACCGAGCACTGCCTGGCTCACGGCGGGTGCTCAGCAGGTGGGGCTCTGAATGAGGACAGTGTCAGTCACAGGAGGGGACAGACAGTCTCCTGAGAGGAGACCCCTGAGGAAAAGGGAGGGACCCTAAAGAGCAAATCCGAGAGACACGGAGCCGTAACCATCAGGAACGCAGCCCAGGCCAGGTAGACCTCTAGCAAGAGCAGGAAGAAAACTCCCACAGGAGTCAATACATAGAGACAGATGTTTTCTAAAATCATTGAGATCACTGAGCTCTTCTATCCCAGCACCTGAAGTTCACCACTGGACACAGGCACCGAATCCAATGGGATTCCTATACAATCATCCTTGCAACTCTTTCAAGACAAGAGGCACGGGGCTCCTGAAACCGACAACGAGGTGAGCAGGCCCCTTACTTGCGGGCCTCCCTGATGTCCTCGTCGCTGACTGTGCACAGTGACCCCGTGGCCAGCCGGTCCAGCCAAAGGGACCACAGCAAGGCGGAGGTCGAAGTTTCACATTTGTTGGTGGTCTTGTCATCTTCTACCTCTTCCTGTATAACTGGCAGCTGAGGGAGTGAGGTAAGTGTAAAATTGGCTAACAATAGACTGTGTCATAAAAGGCAATCACACAGGATTGACATTATAACCAGAAACTTGTTTGAAAATATATTAGCTTTGCTATCTGCCAAGTACAAAAAAATGCCTTGTTCTAGCTTAATGCCATCTTAAAGGACTGTTTGTTCAAGAGAAGCGGGGCAATGTAGCAGCGAGAGCACCCCACTGAGTGCAGAGACCCCGGATGGGAGCTTCCCTGCAGCCGGCCTCTGCACTCCCTGAAATCCAGCGACTAGATGGCCCTGCTGGGCAGGACAGCAGAGCCACGCCAGCACCGTGAACCCTGCATGGCATGAACTGGCCTGATGAAAGGATTGTGCTCATCGCCAGATGCTGCTCAGAAGCACCACCAGCAAGAGTAAGAAACCTCTCAGTAAAGCCGTCCAGACCTTTCTATTTGAAGGAGAAAAGGAAACAGCTTGTACCACCAACCAAGATTGTTTGTAGTGATGATGCATGTTACTGAACCCATGACAACAAGTGAACACAGAAAAGGTACCTAACCCCTCCACTAAGAGATGATCCTGTATCACCCTAGAAGGGTCGGAGGTTCAAATGGGAGGGGATATATGGGTACCTATAACTGATTCATGTTGAGGTTTGACAGAAAAGAAAATTCTGTAAAGCAGAATTTCAATTAACAAACTAATTAAAAAGAACAAAAAGATGATCTCTCCTTCACTCCCAGCTTTTCTGCTGGTCCTGGGTGTGAGGACAGGAAGGACAGTGTGGGGAACAGATTAACCCCTCAGGGTCCAGACAGGTCTCACTGATACATATGAGTGTGTGGTTAAGCCAGGGGAAGGTTTAGGAAACATGCATGGCATGTATTTTTATAAACAATGAGTGTATTGTTTTAACCATCGAACCTGTGCCTTTTTAGTGGAATTCTGTAAAGAATACTGATTCCGTGCAGTCCCACAGGAGTTTGGTGACAACAAAGTGACTTAGTGCAAAATACAGCTGAACTCCTTTAAACAGCGGCTAGATCAACTGGGCACCCTCCCCTGAACTCCAACAAGAACCCTCAGACAACAGTAGACTACAGAGGCTAGAAATTATCCACATGGAACTGAATAGTGATTAATCTCAAATTCAAGGTAAAATCAGCATTTCTAAAAATCAGAAAACAATGAACAGAGCAGAGAAGTGACACACCTGGGCTGACTATGGACTCAGTGGAGACTAACACCTGCCTCAAGGCCAGGGACCATGCCAGCCCCTTCCCCTGGGCCTCCTCCTGAGGAAGGCCTCTGGGTGCGCAGCCTGGCCACCCTCCCCCGGGATGGGAGCCACTATACTGGTGCCCACTTGGCCAGGATGGGCAGTGCCATGTCCACTAAACAGGAGGGCAAAGCAAGCCACAGAGCGGGCGAGTGGCACACCCCGATTACCATCCCCAGGGGGATGGTGCTGCTCTGCTGTGCCCAACAGAAGGGCTCCCAGGCACTGAGCTGCCTGAACTGGAGTGTGGCCGCCCCAGTCCTGCAGGAAGGCCCAGGAGTACTCGGTCAGCAGGCTGGAACCAGGAGAGGGACAAGGAAGGCCAGCCCTTGGGGCACTGGACTCCAACAACAGGGCCTTATCCAAGTCACCCGAGGGGAGAGGCAGCGGGCTCCCTCCTGATGCTCCCTCCATCACGGATGCCGTGATGGACACGAGAGTCTCTGGAGGAAAGCGGGCTGGACAGCACCATGGTTAAGTGTCCAGGCTCTGATCAGATCAGTCCGAACCACACTGCTAGGTGTGGGAGCCTGGGCACAGTGCCCGGCCTCTCTAAGCCTCAGTGTCCTTGTCTGCTGAATTGGGATAACAGCAGCCTGGACCTCACCTGCGGGATTAGATGACAGACTTGGAAAGCACTCGACACGGTGCCTGGCGCACAGAGTCTCCTGCACACTGCTACCCACCGTCATTAAATCGGCTTCCCCCAAATCGAACTTCTTTACCTCTCATTCAGTCATTTGTTTAAAAAAAAAGCTCTAAGAACAAATTCCATGGTGGTCCAGATATTATGACTTGCCCTTTCACTGCCAGGACACCTGACTGATCCCTGGTTGGGGAACTAAGATCCCATAAGCTGTGCAGCATAGCCAAAAAAAATAGGTAAAGAAAACATTTTAAATAATAAATAATACTATGACTATTATAAATAAGCATGCGATGATTAGAAGGCAAACAAGTGGGAGATAGGCAAACGGTTACAATTGTCCCAAACAAATGACCTATTTCCAACAGAACCATCAGCACATTTTAAGTGGTGGGTGAGTTTCATTACTTCCATTAAAACGTCAATTATTGACCAGAACACAACCACACAGTGTTCATTCATGTAAAATGATAACAACTCTCTAATACTTCACAGAGAAACAAAGGCATGCTAAATTACTAAATAGTTTACCTTTCAACAATGCTTCCTTAAATCACTAGGCTGATAGAGGCATGCAAAGAAATGAAGAGAAACCAGATTTACTGAGACTTTGAAGCTAAAAATTCAAGAATCAGTATAGATAAATACAGTATAGCAAAAATGATGGCAAACATATAAATTAGATGAAGATGTAGAGAACATGTAACTGGAAACAGAACTTTTTTTGACCACAGAAATTAAATAAGCTATTCAAGATTTACTAGAGAAACACTATAAATTATTACTCAGGAAGATACAATTCTATTACAACATCATGATTTATTAAAGCACAGCATTCTGTACAATAAAGGCCCTTAACAGATGTCTATTCTCAGCCAAACTTCTCTATAAGGTAGTTTCTCTTAATAAAAAAACATGTTATACTTTAAAATAGTAATGTAACTTGATGAGGAAGTTACCATAATATCTATTTTAATACTGAACAAATCTAACCACCTCTTGGACATTAACATAAAATGCTTACCTAGAATTTGATTTAAAACTTCTCAAAATAAATTTACTAAAGCAGGTTCCCTGTGAAAATATGTAAGAATGAAAGCTAGCATAATAGCAGGTGCAGTCTTTACATTTTATTAACCATAGAAGATGCTTTTTTAAAGAGTCTAGTAGAGACATTAACTGTGCAAAAGCTCATGAGATTTATAGTCTTAAACACAAGCACCAACACAGAAAGGATACTGTGTCAAAAGTCTATTAATTCTACACTTAAGAAGATCATTTCTCTATGTAAGGATAATCTCATTTATGAATTACACGTGATATGTGTTTTAGGATCCATCTACATTATGCTTGTAACTGCATAATGATATGCTCATTCAAACTTACCGCTATGGAGGAAAAACATCATTTGATGAGACATGAAGACAAAGCACA
Organism: Neotragus moschatus; assembly: GCA_006410615.1. Classification (NCBI taxonomy): domain Eukaryota; kingdom Metazoa; phylum Chordata; class Mammalia; order Artiodactyla; family Bovidae; genus Neotragus; species Neotragus moschatus. The sequence continues at coordinate 6,884 of SJYA01013534.1, forward strand.
AACCCGACTAAGGGGACACCTGCTGTGGACCACAGCGCTGCTAAGACCAGAGCAGGTGGGAGGACGGGGAAGGGGAGATGGATGGGTAAACTACTGCCTCGGTGGCCAGGTGGGGCAGTGGTGGGAAGCAGGGTCTGGATTGACAACCACTAAGCAGACAACAGGATGAGCCAGGAAATCAAAACCAATGATGAAAGCAGACACGCCATCAGAGAACTCCAACAGGACAAATTATACAGAACTATTCTTTTGCAAATACTCGGAAAGAAATCAATCATGAAACTACAGAGAAATCATCAAAGAATTTTAAATATCAACTAATTAGCCAATGATGAAAATGATAAAAACAGTGTCTCAAAAGACCACAAAATAGACTAGTTACCACTTCACATGCCACTAAATGATTCACAGTTAATTTAATTACATGCTGACTAACAATGCAGCTCACATGAAATGGGTGGTAACCAAAAAGAGTGATAGTACAAGTGCCGTCACAGAGCAGAGTTGTTGTAAATGTGATTTCATGGGGTGAACAGCAAAACACTCACAAACCCTAAGCTAGACAGGGAAGACAGCTGGAACACGTGCTTTAGAGCTGCGCACTCTGTCACCAAAAGCCCTAGGTCATCATCCCGTCTTCAGACTCAGAAGTGTGAGGAAGCCCAACTTCTTAGGGCACCGGGCTTTTAACCTGGTTTCACATGCAGAGCTGGCCCGAGTGCATGGCCAGGCCCATCAGCAAGCAGATAAGTTTAGATTCCTAAGCCAGGGGTCCAAATATCAAGACCAATTTGTCACTGTGCGATTATAGAATGATCTTGCCCAGTCGTGTCCGACTCTTTGTGACCCCATGGACAGTGGCCTACCAGGCCCCACGGTCCATGGGATTTTCCAGGCAAGAATACTGGAGTGGGCAGCCATTTCCTTCTCCAGGGGATCTTCCCAACCTAGGGATCGAACACAGGTCTCCTGCATTGCAGACAGACGCTTTACTGTCTGAGGCACTAAGGAAGTCTGATTCAAGACTAGGCAGTTTAAAAAATCTTAGACCTCTGAGTGTAGCAAATGGACCTGATTTTCTTCTGGGTAAAAAGAGAAAAAAACAAACAAACAAAAGAAAACTAGTGTGCTCGGGGAGGGACCCGGCAGGGAGGAGGCAGACACATACCTGAGTCATGAAGCCCAGATTGTCTACTTCCTGAGCAGGGCTGTCCTGCCTCCTTTGGGGCTTGGAGCTCTCTCTGCTGGGCGGGCAGGAGTTGACATGCAAAGAGGCGGGAATCAGGTTGAGGGAATTCAAGGATTGAAAATGACGAAGGTTGCTTAAGCTCCCCCTGCCCACCCTGCTCTCAATCCCCTCGACCCGCTGATCATTGTTCTCCTTCTCCTGGATCAACCTAAAATAGAATAAAATTATCACCTGCCTTCGTCAGCAGAGGAACATGTTTGGAGAACAAATTTGGGCTTGCGTTCTGTGTCATGATTAGCAAATTCCAGGAACAGTAGCTCAATTAGCATGTCAGCAAAAAGGTTCAGCTTTCCCTCTTTTGAATATTCTCAAACTTAGACTAACTTATTGAGTCTTACAAAGTGGCCCCTGATCATTCACGTTTGACTTATTTCCTCTAACATTCTGATGGGGCCTGGGTGGTGACTCTCCCTGTGAGGAGATATCTGAAGTTGACAACCTTTACCTCCCCTGCTCTCAGGGCAGAGATGCATGTTAGTGCCTCAAATCTTTTCCACTGGGAATCTGAAACTCTGTATAACAAAAACAGTGATTCACGAACAAGCTGGAGTTTCTAAACACAAGTATCCAGACCAGATGAAGTGCTGAGTTGAACTTTTAAATGTTTTTAAAGGTTGTATATGTACAAACACATCACTTGATGAAGTTCTCCACCAGCTTTGTGTGAGCTTCTGGATTCATGTTAATGTGCTGCATTAACCTAGAATTCACAGTTACAGCTTTTCTCACCTAGTGTGTCATGGGTGATTTTATATACACATTAAATACACGATTATGCAAATGAAATGATTTTCAAATTAAAATACGAGATCCTTACAGGTAGTAAACTCTCCAGTTTCACTTCTACTTATACATCTTGAAAGTTTTTCACCGTTGACAAGTTGATTGACAGAATTTACCATTTACAACAAGTCAACTTGTTGCAGAAGGAAAAATCACTTTGATCTGAGAACTTGCTGTAAAAATAAAAATATTAATATATAACCGTTCCAAGTTTCCTATGGGGATGAGGAAAGACAATCTTTCTGAGCTTGTCGGTGCTCAAACAAGGTCCACAGAGCAGTCTGTCTCAGCGTCAAAAGTGCAGGCGGCACCATCTGCGTTTGCTGGTTGTGTCATTCATGCCTGCATTTCCCCCGAGCCCCCCGCACTCGACCGGCAGGAACGGGCACCTCGGCCAGGGGTGACGGGATGAGAACAATCTGAGCAGCAGCTCTGCCAGGTCTCAGTGTGGACGGAAGGCAATCTTATGAGGTTATTCACACGGGTTTGCTGATGGAGTCAGAGACAAAAAATGAAAATTAAGAAAATACATCCTTGTTTCCATCAGCCAGGTTGAAGGAAAATTAGAAAAAAGATTCCTTCAGCTCCACAGACACTGGGTCCACCTCAGCGGTCATCACTGGCACTAGTTCACTGAGGAGTGCCGATCTTGCGGGTTCCCAGCCCTCCGTTTTCCAGGCTGGTCTGAACCCTCACAGACAGGAGTGAGCAGGGGTAGCCAGGGGATGGGAGGGCCAGCCTCCCGTGCCCCTCTTCTCAGGGCACAGGCCCTCGGGCTCTTCTGGGGATGGTCCCTCACACCGCACGGGCGGCTATGTCATCTGAGATGCATGGGAGAGTGCATGTTGGGCCCCGTGCCGCCCTCCCACTCTCACACCTCACACCCTTCTCTCTGCAGATCTCCCCCCTGCCCCACTCTCACCCAGGTCCTGCCTTGTTTTCCCAGACATGACCTCAAAGCAATGGAGGGGCAGCCTCGAGGTGCTGGCTTGCTGGCTCCCTGTCCCCCGTCACCAGTACCCTTGCCCTCTGTCTCCGTCACAATCCCTCCCCAGGGCTGGGCCACCCCTTTTCCTGGCTCCAGGACCGCCTGCCATCATTCCTGCTCTGCTCCAGCGAACTAGCTGCCTATGGGTTCACCCCNCAGCCTCGAGGTGCTGGCTTGCTGGCTCCCTGTCCCCCGTCACCAGTACCCTTGCCCTCTGTCTCCGTCACAATCCCTCCCCAGGGCTGGGCCACCCCTTTTCCTGGCTCCAGGACCGCCTGCCATCATTCCTGCTCTGCTCCAGCGAACTAGCTGCCTATGGGTTCACCCCTATCAGCCCGATCAGCACATCCTCTTAATTCTCTCACCTTAAAATCACACATTTTTGAACATTTTAATTCCGAGAAACTGTACTCTAAGAGTTCCATAGCAAATATAAACACTCAGAACACTACTAACCCTTATAAAACATAATGAACAAGAAGATACATCTCAGGTGTAGAAAACCTTCTGGAGGAAACATGGTAAGCCTGTGATGACAATGAAGTCTGTAGAGAGAAGCTGGACGTGCACTTGGGGTTCGGGGGACAAGACTCACTCTATTGCCCTCGCTCCTCTCATTGCTTTAAACTGTCTCCATCGACCTCACATTCATTCCTCGGCATTCCTCACATTCACTCCTCTACATCCCACTTCAGTTCCTCATGGGGTAAAACCAGTCAAACGGGCCAAGTTTCCAAGTCACTCGACTCAACCTGGCAGCTCTGTGCTGTCGGCCATGGCAGTCACTCGCCTTGTGCAGCCACTAAGGATGTGACTCAGGCCGGTGCAAAGCTTGATGTGGAAATCACACAGAGTTCAAGACTCGCAATGAAAAGAGGATGTAAAGTAGCCCCTTCACTTTTTAGGAAATTTTAGATCGTATGTGGCTTGTATTACTTTTCTGACAGATGGCACTGTCCATGTGAAAGGCTCATGCTTTGTCTCAGCTTTGGGTAAACCCAGAAAGGACTACTCAGAATTCTGAACCACACACAATGGCCACACACTCTCAATCCACCTAGAATGCA
>SJYA01013535.1:0-10820 GCA_006410615.1 Neotragus moschatus
ACTCAAATTCAATCCCTGAGTTGGGAAGATCTCTCGAAAAGGGAAATGGCAACCCACCTCAGTATTCTCGCTTGGGAAATCCTGTGGACAGAGGAGCTTGGTGGACTACAGTCCATGGGTTGCAACACATAATATATGCATCTTGTCACTTTTACCACACTTTGTTAGAATCAAGTAGCAGGTCTTGGCTGTATTCTAGAAAGTAAAATTATACAAGGGTGTGAATACTAGGAGGCAAAGATTATGGAGGACACCCTGCAATCTATCACAGATTTTAAATAGTTGATCTTTGAAATATCTTGTTTTAACAAGAATGCATTGACTTAGTTCTATGTTTGGGGATCTTTTCCCATCAAAGTGGAGGCTGCAGAGATGAACAAATCTCAGTGAGTTTTTGAGAAGCTTGTAATCTGAGTAAAGAAGATAAAATGTAAGTAGGTAACTCCAGGATGAAGCACGTAGGAGATGAATCAGGACAGGGCAGTGGTCTTTGGAATTAGGGATGGGTTTCCTCTGGAGGGTAGAAAACTTTTTAATTAGGCTTATAGGATAGATGGGATTTGGAGCAACAAACAAAGAGCAACATGATTGTGAGAATGCACCACAGGGATTTTGACAGAGCCTTGAATTTAGGTTTGATCCCAACTGTTGTCATTAAAAAAGTTGCAGGACCTTTTCCTTTCTGAAACTTAATTAATAGAAGTATTGGTAACTAAGAGAGCTATTAGAGAGAAGAAATGAGGTGGTGCCAGAGTCTTAAAACAGAATTAAAAGCTCTGCAAGGGATTTCTTGCTAGTCCAGTGTCCTGAGAGACAAGTTAATTACATAGCAGTGACAGTTCAAAACGTCTTATGCAATCCTATGAAAGTTTCTTAAAACCCTATTCTAGTTGTTTATAATCCTCAGACACAGAAGTTAGAACCCAGGAGAGTGAACCCAGATGAAATCTGTTTCCACTCTTTAGATTTAAAATGTGGCTTGACTTGAGCAGTCGTGGCTTTGCTGCCTTCGTCAAGGACAGTAAGTGGAATTTCCCTCAGTGAGGCCTCGTCTGTCATCTTAGCGCCCTTCAGAAAATAACAACTTGTTATTTGTCAGGAAAAAATATAAAGGATGCTATTTCCCTGAAGTATTTTGCCCCATGAATATCTCTCTAGGAGAACCAGTTGTCAGTTATCAGCATGGTAGCTCTGTTAAGAACTTTTATTTTGCTCCTTTCTTTTCAATCATTTCCAAATTATAACAAAATTGAGAAAATCATGCAACAAAACTTCCCATAACCTAGATTTTGAAACTCTTGACATTTCCCATCTTTTCTTTTATAATTCTTTAAATCCACCATAAATATAGGTGTATGTGTGTATGTGAAACATTTTTGAACCATTTAAGTTATAGACATGATCCTCACCACCCTAAATACTTTCACGTGCATTTTTTATATCAGAGAATTTGCCTAAGTGTCCACAAAACATATCAAAATCAAGTACTTAACATTAATAACTGCAACCATCTAATATATACATTCTGTTAATAATCCAGAAGTTTTTTCATTTTTTACAGGAAGTATCATAGGTACTCCCTCAGTGTCTATCATACAGAGTTTTTTGTTGCCCTAAAACTTCCCTGTCTCGGCCTATTTCACTCTTCCTCCCCATCTTTCCCAATAAGCATTAATCTTGTTAAAGGCTGCATAATTTTCTTTGATCAGAATTACCCATATATTGGGTAGGCCATAAATTTCGTTCAGGTCTCTCTGTATCTTAGGAACATTTTGACCATCTCAGTAGCTGGAAGCATATAGAATGCATTCTTTTGAGATTGGCTGCTTCCCTGGTGGCTCAGAGGGTAAAACATCTGCCTGCACTGTGGGAGACCCGGGTTCAATTCCTGGGTCGGGAAGATCCCCTGAAGAAGGAAATGGCAACTCACTCCTGTAACCTTACCTGGAAAATCCCATGGATGGAGATGCCTGGTAGGCTACAGTCCATGGGATCACAAAGAGTCAGACATGACTGAGCAGCTTTACTCACTTACTTCCCTTACTCAGTATTATACATGTTAAGTTTCCTCTATGTCTTTTCATAACTTGAGAGCTCATTTCATTTTAGTGCTGAATAAAGCACTCCCTTTTTTAGATGTACCGCAGTTTATCCACTCATATACTTAAAGACATCTACTTTGCTTCCATGTTTTGAAAATCTTAAATAAGACTACTGTAAACAACTTTATGCAGGTTTTTGTATGGACATAATTATCAGTTTCTTTTAGTAAATACCAAGGAGCTCAACTACTAAACGTTATAGCAAAAATATGTTGAATTTTGGTGGTGGTGGTTTAGTCGCTGTGTTCAACTCTTGTGATCCTGTGGACTGTAGCCTGCCAGGCTCCTCTGTCCATGGGATTCTCCAGGCAAGAGTACTGGAGTGGGTTGCCATTTCCTTCTCCAGGGGATCTTCCCACCCCAGGAATCGAGCCAAGGTCCCCTGCATTGCAGGCAGATTCTTTACTGACTGAGCTACGAGGGAAGCCCTGAGTTTTGTTGCTGCTGCTGCTGCTAAGTCGCTTCAGTCGTGTCCGACTCTGTGTGACCCCGTAGATGGCAGACCATCAGGCTCCCCCATCCCTGGGATTCCAAGGCAAGAACNCAGGAATCGAGCCAAGGTCTCCTGCATTGCAGGCAGATTCTTTACTGACTGAGCTACGAGGGAAGCCCTGAGTTTTGTTGCTGCTGCTGCTGCTAAGTCGCTTCAGTCGTGTCCGACTCTGTGTGACCCCGTAGATGGCAGACCATCAGGCTCCCCCATCCCTGGGATTCCAAGGCAAGAACACTGGAGTGGGTTGCCATTTCCTTCTCCAATGCATGAGAGTGAAAAGTGAAAGTGAAAGTTGCTCAGTCATGCTGACCCTTAGCGACCCCATGGACTGCAGCCCACCAGGCTCCTCCGACTGAGTTTTGTTAGGAACTGCCAAAATGTCTTATACATAGCTGTACTATTTTGCATTCCTACCAGGAATGAATGAGAGTTGCTTTTCCTCCATGCTCTGGCCAGGATTTTTTGCTCTCAGACCTTTGGTGTTTTCTGAGCTTTCTGTATCTGTGGTTTGGTGTCTGGTAGTAATAGAATAATTCTCAGATGCTGTTCTAAAGCTTTGTCCTGTTCCTTTCTCCTTTTGGTGTTATTGCGTGCACATGCTATTTGTGTGTGTGTAGTTCTCTTACAGTCCATTGATTTTTCCTTGTTTTTTGTCTTCTTTTGATGTCTCTTCTAACACAAAAATTCTTTCATGTCCAATCTACTACTAAGCAAATCAAAAGAGTGCTTTTTTTTTAATTATTGTTTTTCTGATCCTTAGCATTGCTTTTTAGTTCTTTCTTAGTATTTCCATCTGTCTATGAACATAGTGCTTTGCTGCTCAGTCTTATCCGACTCTTTGAGACCTTCTGGACTGTAGCCCACCAGGCTCTTGTTTATTGGATTCTCTAGGCAAGAATACTGGATTGGGTAGCCATTCTCTTCTCCATGGGATCTTCGTGACCCAGGGATTGAACCCAGATCTCCTACATTGCAGGTGGATTCTTTATTATCTGAGCCACCAGGAAAGCCCCTCTATGAACACAGCCTCTCTGTTATCACATGCTGTTTACTTTATCCAGATACCCTTGGCATATTAATTATAGTCTTATATTACTGGTCTGATAATTCCTACATTCTCTATCTGTGTTTGGATGCTTATCTGTCTTTTCAAATTGTGTTTTTGCCTTTTAGTATGCTTTATAAATTTTTGCTAGCTGAACAGAGCTTGGTAAAAGTCACTTGTGAATAGGCTGTTAGTATTGTTTTGGTGACGTGTTGAGGATGGGGAGGTGTTCTGATCTGGTCTTAAGTCCATCTGGCAAAATTGGAATACTGTGCCCACTAAACAACAATCCCACATTCTCAAGACTCCCAGCCTCTGATGCCAGATTAAAAGAGTTTTGGAAATGGATGATGATGACGGTTGCATAGTAATGTGAATATAATTAGTAATTCTGAACTGTACACTTAAAAATAGGATGGTGAATTTTATTTTTATTTTGTTGTAATGAAGAATAAATAATAAAGCAACTTAGTAATTTAAGTGGCATTTAGATATTTAGAAAAAATATATTTTCAGTCCATATATATATATGTGTCAATCATGAGAGTGAGGATTGATATTAATGATCCCTAGGACATCATGATACCCACTTGGAAGTTTTATACTCCTGTTTAGCTAGATGTTTCATGTTCCAGGATAGTGCTTGATGGAAGTTCAGCAAAAGAAAGAAGAGGGAGGTAAAGGAAGACATAAAAAGCATAAATCGATATACAGACTCTGGAATATCTTGCTTTTCCTTTTCCCCTTTGAACACTCTTGGCTGAGTTAGGTTTTATGCAATAATCTTGCTTCAGGTCTTTTCATTGAAAGCTGCAGTTGAAACAACAAAATGTCAATTGCCATCTCCACTTTTTACAATCCTTCCAAATCTCACCAAATGCTGTTTATTTCCTTTTTTGTAACAATTCAAGATACCTGCAACTTGATTTTCAGTCTTGCCTTTGCTTAAACTCATGTGTTTTTGTCAGAGGCCCTTTTATGTGGATAAATGTGAGACTGCTTGCTCATTGCTGCCTGATTTACGTTGTTTAGCCTGGAAAAAGGTAAGTGTAAGGCAAACACAACTTGATAAACAGCACTATTACCAGTGAGTTAAAACATCCTTGATATCATTAGATCCTTTCTTAACAAATATTATATATTCAAGCAGTATCTTGTCTACTTTCTTTTAGGAGAGTATGATTTGCTAATCTTTCAATAGCGTAAACAAAAATATTGATTTTTAACTTTGCATTAAAACATGCGTGCTATGGTATGGATCATCGTGTCCTGCATCCCCAAAATTCATTTGTCAAAACCTATCCTCCAAGGTTAGGAAATGGGGACTTTCAGAGATGATTGGCTATGAGGGTGGATCCCTCCTGAGTGGAATTAGTGCTCCAGTAAAAGAGGCCCAAGAGAGCTCTCTCACCCCTTCTTTCATTTGAGGTTACAACTAGAAGGTACTGGTTGTGAACCAGAAAGTGGGATCATACCAGAGACTGAATCTGGTAGCACTTTGATCTTGGACTTCCTAGCTTTCAGGACTGTGAGAAATAAATTTATGTCTGCAAGTTACCCAGTCTGTGGTATTCTGTTTGAGCATCCTAAGCAGACTAAGAAAGAAAACGGGTACTGAGAAGTGGAGGTGTTGCTGTAATAAACCCCTGAAATGTGGAAGCGGCTGTAGAAATGTGAAATGGGTAGAGGCTGGAAGAATTTTGAGATGCATGCTACAAAAAGTTTTCATTGCTGTGAAGGGACAGTTAAGGGTGATTCTGATGAGAGCCCAGAAAGAAAATAAGCAAGTTGTAGTGAAAGCTTCCATTTTCTTAGAGAAACTCTAAGTGTTCATGAATAGAAAGTTGGTAGATATATGGGCAGCAAAAGCCATTCAAATGCGATCTAAATTACTGACAACTGAGGAAAAGCAATCCTTGTTATGGAGTGGCGAAGAGTTTGGCTGAATTGTGTTTGTGTCTTGGTATTTTGTGGAAAGTGAGTGATGAAAATGGTATTTGAATGAGGAAATTTCTAAGCAAAACACTGAGGAGCAGCCTAGTTCCTTCCTTCTGAGTGCTTTAGTAAAATGTGAGAAAGGAGAAATGATTTAAAGATGCATTGTTAATCAAAAGGGAAGCAGAAGTAAAATTTTGGATTACTCTCAAACTATTTCTATTGAATTAAAAAAAAAAGTGAGCCTGTTTCAGATAGTACACTAAAGATGGGACTAAATTTGATAAGGATATTAGTCAGTCCTCTAAAAAGAAGTCAGTATCTTTTTTTCTAAGAGAATGAAAGACTGATCCTAAAGGTAATTTGCAGTCCATCACGGTGACCACCCCAAGCAAGGGCCAGGGTTGGATGCAGAATGATTTCAAAGGCAGGGCCAGTCTATGACAACATTTTTGGCAGCCAAGACTGACTAAAGCACATTCCCTAATTTCTAATATGACCTATTTGGGGGGGGGTAAGCCTTTTTAACTTTATACTTCTTTGAGGAAGAATGACATTTCCACATATTTGTTTACAGTTGAGAATTCCACTGAATTTCTGTTCAGGAAGCAAGAATGTATGATACAGGCATATAAGAAAGGGGTGGGCTACTGAGCAAAATGAAATGTGCAGCATCCCTGGATTTCTTTAAAGTGATGCTGAACAGCTTGTGGCGTTGTAAGAGGAAGGGGATTCAAGAGGGGACACTGGAATAAACAGACCCTGGGTCATTTTTAGTTCTGAGAATTCAACAATTCCAGTTGGAGGAAAGGCTCCTCACACACACGCTGTATCTAAAGAAAGTGTTGAACTTAGAGTAGAGGAATCTTCAAGGTGACTTTTCTCCTTTTTATGCCTTGCCTTCCTGCCCTGATTTTCTTTTTCTATTTGACTGCTTCATAGAGGATTTAATCTTGATAACATTTCTCTAATGGTCACTTTCTGATTAGCTCTCTTACGCTTAGCCAAGATTTAACTGGGCATTTACTTCCCTTCATCTCCAGAGTCTGGAGATCTTGCATTGTTGCTTCACAAAGCTGAATATCTGTAATTAAGTGCCTTTTTTGAAGGCAGGTAGCAATAAGTAGAGATAAGTAAAGGGGGACATGTGGTGTGTAATAGATAACTGGGAATATTGGTCAGATAGAAGGCTACTGACTCCCCTTGGTAGTAGGGCCACTTGCATAGTTTGCTTTACTAGATACAGTGGTAACACAATTTAAAGGTACAGATATTGCAAGAAATAATGTTTTTTTTTTTTTAATTTCAAACTGCCTGGCATTCCTAAATATGAAAATGCTTTGTTTGATTTGTTTTTCCTTCACACTATTAGGAAGAGGTCAGAATGCGTCATAGTTCAAGGGCACCTGGCTTATCTCAATTTTCCAACAGGGCCCTCTCACTCAAATAGTGATGACCCCTGTCACAGAGCATTCATGATAAATCCTGAATGTGCATGTCTGTGAGCATTTCCTCCACATTATACATGGTAGGGTCTAGAGAAAGGGAGAGTCTTTTTTGGTTCTCACAGAAGTTTTTACTTTTACTGAAAAAAAATTGTGGTCAATCAGACTCTCTTGGGAGTGTAATAGCCAAATGATACTGAGGTCAAGAAATATGTCTCACTCTGTCTGCTCAAATCTTCCAAAGGAATAGAAAATAGCATGACATGGGGAAATAAGCAGTAGATGAAGAATATGTAGGCCATATCCTGGTTCTGACTCTGAGTTGCTAAGTGACTCAATGCATGATTCCATGTTTCTTGGCACCAGCTTCCTCAACTATCAAATGGAAAGCCTAGCCTGACAGTATCTAGGGCTACTTCCCACCCTAAAACTTTGTTAGACATCATCTTTCAAGACTTAAAACAGTAAGCAATGCAATCCCACATCTTCACCATGAAGTTACTACTCAAACTTGTGGGTTAAGAAGACTTTTTGTGTTGTTCCTAAGCAGCATCATCTATAGAATACAAAAGAAATTGTTTGTAAAATTTCCAGGTGACCCTTGTCTATGAGTCTCCACATTTATCAATTGCTCTGGCACCAGTGATAATACCTAACTTTTCTGTGGTTGAACAGCTAAACTCTACCCTGGATAATCATGTGGGTTCTGAAATCATATAGCCTAGGTTAGAATCCTGGCTCATTGACTTTCTAGTTCTGTGGGCCCAGGTGCTTATTTTACTTCTTCAATCTTAGTTTTATTCTCAGCTTGAAAATTTGTGGGATTTATAGCTACTTAATTAGGTAGACAAGAAAATAAAATGTGACAATAATATGAAGTCTAGTAACATGAAAACAATGTGTTGAGTACATACTGATAATTCAGGAAATATTAGCTAGAATTATCTGTCCAAATTGGTTATATATTTTTGCTTCACAGATCACTTAAAAATTGAGTAACTTTGAGCAATGATCATTCAATTTTTCCCCTCAGTTTTTTTGGAGTCAGGAATTTTTGAGGCACCCTGTCCAGTGTTTCAGGTCCAAGGCATCTCATGAGACTTCGGTTCAGGTCAGTTGCTCAGCTGTGTTCAGTTCTTTGTGACCCCATGGACTGCAGTATGCCAGGCTTCCCTGTCTATCACCAAAGCCCAGAGCTTGCTCAGACTAATGGCCATTGAGTTGGTGATGCCATCCAACCATCTCATCCTCTGTCATCCCCTTCTCCTGCCTTCAATCTTTCCCAATATCAGGGTCTTTTCCAATGAGTCAGTTCTATGCATCAGGTGGCCAAAATATTGGAGCTTCGGCATCAGTCCTTCTAATGAATATTCAGGACTGATTTCCATTAGGATGGACTAGTTGAATCTCCTTGCTGTCCAAGGGACTCTCAGGAGTCTTCTCCAACACCACAGTTCAAAAGTATCAATTCTTCGGCGCTCAGCATGAGACTTNATATCAGGGTCTTTTCCAACGAGTCAGTTCTATGCATCAGGTGGCCAAAATATTGGAGCTTCGGCATCAGTCCTTCTAATGAATATTCAGGACTGATTTCCATTAGGATGGACTAGTTGAATCTCCTTGCTGTCCAAGGGACTCTCAGGAGTCTTCTCCAACACCACAGTTCAAAAGTATCAATTCTTCGGCGCTCAGCATGAGACTTCAGTTGGATGTTAATGGGGCTCACTTACATGGCTGGCAAGTTTGTGCTGATTAGTTTCTCTCCATGTGAGCTTCTCCTCGGGGCTGCTGGAGTGGCCATAGCAGCTAGCTTCCCCTATAGCAGGCAACCCAAGGGGCCAAGGCAGAAGGTGCAGTGCCTTTCTTGACTTAGACTCAAAAACCATATACCTTCATATCCACCTACTTATAATGGGTATACCATCAGTCCAAATTTAGTGTTAGGGGGCATGAATTTCAGGAGATGAGGATAATTAGAGGCTATTTTTCAGGCTGGGCTTACCTGGTGGCTCAGCAATGAAGAATTCTGCCTGCCAATGCAGGAGACATGAGTTCAATCCCTGGATCAGGAAGTTCCCTTGGAGAAAGAAGTGGAAACCCATTCCGGTATTCTGGCCTGGGAAGTCCCCTGAATAGAGGAGCCTGGCAGGCTGTGGGGTCACAAAAGAGTCAGACAAGACTTAAGGACTAAACATCGACTGAGTGCTGAATAACTGATGCTTGTGAACTATGATGCTGGAGAAGATTCTTGAGTCCCTTGGATAGCAGAGGAGATCAATCCAGTCAATCCTAAAGGAAATCAACACTGAATATTAATAAGAAGGTTGGTTGCTGAAGCTCTAATACTTCAACCACCTGATGCAAAGAGCCTACTCATTGGAAAAGACCCTGATGCTGGGAAAGATTGAAAACAAACGAAAAAGGGTGGCAGAGAATGAGATAGTTAGTTAGCATCACTGACTCAATGGACGTGAATTTGAACAAATTCCAGGAGACAGGGAAAAACAGGGAAGCCTGATATGCTATACTTCTGTGTGCTATAGTGCTTGAGTTCACCAAAAGTCAGACATGACTTTGTTACTGAGCAACAACAACCTATAGACTGTCAGTCTACCATCTGACCTCAGAGATATACAATCTCCCATCATGAAAAGTGCACTCACTACATCTCAAAGCCTCCAAACTCCTCATCTCAGTCTAGCATCACTCAAAAATCCGTGATTTCATCATCTAAGTCAAATCCTAGTGTAGAAATTGCTTTTCAGCTACAGTTCCTCAACATGGCTCCTGGACATCTGGAGNACAATCTCCCATCATGAAAAGTGCACTCACTACATCTCAAAGCCTCCAAACTCCTCATCTCAGTCTAGCATCACTGAAAAATCCATGATTTCATCATCTAAGTCAAATCCTAGTGTAGAAATTGCTTTTTAGCTACAGTTCCTCAACATGGCTCCTGGACATGTGGAGAAGTATGAACCAAAGAAGCTACATTCTCTCACACAGACGATACACACACTGTGAAGCAGATAAAAGCTAGTCACCATAGGCCTTTTCATACAAAAAAGGAGAATATGGGAGCACAAAGAGTTATTAGATAATAGCAATTTTGAAATCCAACAGAGCATATGTTGGCAGTTCCTTAATGAAGTTCCTTACTTCTACTGGTAAAAGAATCCACCTGCAATGCAGCAGACCCAGGTTTGATCCCTGGGTCAGGAAGATCCCCCGGAGAAGGAAATGGCAACCCACCTCTATTCTTGCTCGAAAAATTCCACAGACAGACGAGCCTAGCAGGCTACAGTCATGGGGTCTCAAGGAGTCGGACTCAATTGAGTGACTAACACTTCTACTACAAAGAATTATGTACTAAAACTCTTAGCTCTCCCTTCTGAGTTCCTGGTTCTCATACTGAGGCGTATTACTTCTTCCATACAAAATGGCCAGTATCTGAAATTAATAGAGGTACTCCAGCTTTCTTTTGATTACCATTGGCATGAAATATCTTTTTTCCATCCCTTCACTTTTAGATTAGCTAAGGCTTTATATATAAGGAGTTTTACTTATTTTTTTATTAAATCTGGAAAATCTCCCTTAAATCTGGTGAGTATAGACCATTTAAATTGATTACTGATATACGTGCATTAAAATGGACTATCTTGCTCTTTTCTGTTTGTTGTATTTATTCTTTATTTCTTCTTCCTCCTTTTCCTGTCTTCACTTATTTTACCTAAATCATTCATTAATTAAGATTTCCTTCATTTTTAACCTTTTTTTCTATTAAGAATCTCATCCAGGGT